>JAPKLW010007696.1:198-14575 GCA_026898455.1 Plectranthus barbatus | reverse complement strand
TATGTTTGATCCTCATCGGAAGAAAACTTTCTCCTTAAATGATTATTATTATTGGATGAGTTTGCAACATTCACGGAAGATTTATGCATACAATCAATGATATAGAGAGAGTCAATCAGTTTGCCATGACAGATAACACCGTTATTACCAATGATAGAAACTCCACTATCAAAAATAACTGAAAATATCCATCACAAAATAACTTGGAAACTGAAATTAAGTTCCGCCGAAAAACCGGCACATATAAAACATCTCTCAAAATCAGAACATTGTTTTCAAAGCATAAAGTAAAATCTCCAATGGCTACTACTGAGACTCGCTCTCCGCTGCCCATTGAGATGGTAATCTCGTCATGCTTCAGCTGCCTTGTCGGCCTGAACCCCTGCAAAGTATAACAAACATGATCAGTAGCTCCAGTATCCACTACCCAAGAATGGGTAGAAACCGATGCTAAACATGTTTCCGTTATAAATGCACATGACGCACCTTGTCCAGTCTTCCTGACTTGACAATCTTTCTTCCAGTGACCAGCCTTGCCACACCTGAAACACTTGTCTCTTTTAGCAGGCACGCCCGGTGTCCTTCTTGACTTTCTACCAGAAGTTGTACCTTTGGCTTTCTTCTTAAACATTCATTTGCGCCTCTTGCCAACCAGCGCAACAGGACGATTGCTAGAAGTAGCCAAAGCAACTTTTTCTGGCTGAATGACTGATTCCGCTGCCATCAAGTCATTGAGTAGCTCGTTAAGAGTGTACTCTTTCTTGTTCATGACAGCATTCAGTCTAAAGTTCTCATAGGACTTTGGCAGTGAGTTGAGAATGATATCGACCTGCGCTTCCGCATCGATACCACCTCCGTGCAGCGTGAGCTCATCCATAAGGTGAGTCATACCGACCACGTGCTCTCTGACCGAGCTACCTTCTGCCATTTTCTTTTCCACGATTTCCCTCATGAGATTGAATCTGACTGCTCGGTCTGACTCACCATAGGTCGCTGTGAGGCTGTTCATTATGTCACTAGCATTATCATATGAATGATTTTGCTGTGCAAGCACCTTGGACATAGTAGTCATCATATAGCATTTCACAATATTGTTTGACTTGAGCCACTTGTTATAGTAGCTCCTTTCCTCATCAGTCGATGCATTAGTGAGTTCAGCCGGACGAGGCTTATCAAGGACAAACTTGTGCTCCTCTGCGACAAGGATGTTATCCAAGTTGCGTTTCCATTCTTGGAAATTGGGACCGGTTAATTAGTTTTGTGCTAAGATATTGATTACATTCGGTAAAGATATGTCTGAAAATAATAAATTAAAACCAGAAATTAAAACATAGTCGCAAACTATTGAAACAATTAAATATTGAACCTTATGATAAAGCAATATTAATGTTTCCTCCAATTTGCCTAAGTATTACTATTGCAAGCCACACATGTGGACGTTTACAACAAAACACTTAACCAGACTGCATCTTTCAATTCCAGTCCTTTAATTCCAATCCATGACCGGGTACCTTAGACAAATGGAATTAATAATTGGAGACTAACTTAAGACCATATTATCCTACTGAGCAGGGACATCACAAATGAGTTATACTCTGGATAACATCTAAGCTAGCTTACCACCAAAGCCAACCCTCCCATATAAGGATCTATTAGAACACACCCGATCCCTATAATAAGGTTGTCTCATTTAATTCAATCCCTAGAGAACTTATGAAAATTCAATACGTAAGCTACACATGTAGACGTTTACGCATGAGCTCCCACTTCTCACATGAAATAAATGTTTGTTTTAAGAAATCCTATCTATTAGAACTTATGAATTATAAATTAAGTAAGCTACACATGTAGATGTTTACCTAATAAATTACCCACTTCCAATAAAGGATCGCTTTGTGGAGGTCTTACTAAATTATGAGCTTAGTAATTTTTTAGTTCATAAGGTTCAATTGCACAGATTATTTTATGTAGCCATAATTATAACATTGCTAAAATTCTATCATGCATGGCATGAACCCCGAATTTATAGTTATAATTAATTACATAAAATAAGTCACATAGCATGCTTTAAAGCTGTAAATAAAAGCAGTAAACGTGCTCCTATTATCTACAACATGCTTGTATGCTGCGCAATTAAATTAAACACGTATATCATGCGAAGAAAAATAATAAAGCAAATAAAAAATGTCCTCGTGGCCCCATGATACGAAATAAAAATTAATTCTAACTATTACAAGTTGAAATTAATAATACAGATCTTCAACTGGGCTCCCAGTCTCCCACTACTTGGACTGAGATCTGAATTCATTTTCCGAATATGGGCCTCCAAGATTTGATTTATTGGAAAATCGGACAACTGGGCAAGTTAACTGAATCGCGGGCCTAGGCACACATTGCAAGCCCAATAGCCCACGAGAACTTGGCCCAACGAGCCACCATCGGCGAACCACCGCCGTCGGCGACTCGCCGCCGCTGTGAGGGCTCTCGGAATCGCGCAACAGCTATGCACGTACGTGCATGGTTGTAACCCGCGATCCGCCTCCTCCGGCCGTTGCCCGTTTTGCATGCCACCGCCCCAGCTTGCCCCGACCGTTGCCCGAACCGCTGTTCATCCTTCTTCTCCATCGTCGGCCTTCGTGACTCACCGGAATTGCGCATGAACGGAATCAGGGCTCGCGCGAACCACGCAAAAAACCCTAGGGTTTTTCTGCGTTCTGGCCGCATGTCCAGCCCCGTCGCCGCCTAGCCCGCATTGCCGGCTTCCCGAGCCACCGCCGCCACCACCTGCTCCGCTTGCCAATGTCGACCGAGGGAGGGAGGACGGCCGCCGGCGTGCGCAGGGTCGCGCAGGCCTGCAGCGCGCGCGCTCGCTCGCCCGCGCCCCTGGCCGCACGCCGTCGCCGCTCTGCCGCCCCTCGCATCGCCGGTCCCGGCCTGGAGCCGCCGCACCGCGCCTGGCCGGCCAGGGCCGCGCAGCCGTTCGCCTGCGTGCATGCGCGCGGTTGCGGCGCTGCCGTGGCTGGCCGTGCCCTTCCGCGTCTGACCGCCGTGCATGGCGTTCGTGCCGTGCCGGCGCTGTCACGCATCGTGCGGCTCTTCGTTCTTCGTGTTCTTCGTGTTCTTCGCGTTCTTCGTTCTTTGTTTTACATATTTAATTATTTTTTTTTAAAATAAAAGATTACATGGAATAATCCTAATTATAATTTAAAAAATCTAAATCTAACCACGGATTTATCTCGTGGGTGAAAAACGAATCAATATAAAAGGGCGGATTAACCCGAGAACCACGATGACGAAAAACATACAATCAATCCAAAACCATCCATTGCATGCAATCAATAATAATAATCATGCATGATCATAGGCAATATTATTTTTTTGATAGAGCCAATTAATTAACCTGGCTCTGATACCAATTAAAGGGATTCGTGAACTGAATCATGAAGTCCGTTTGCCAAGGATCGTTAATTGGAATATCAAAAATAAATTGCTATGCCTATGAACAATCCTAGCATGCTCCTATATTATTATGCATAAGAAGGTTTATGCGGAATACCTGGATCGATGAACTCTGAAGAACGCGTGCGCGGAGATGCCCTTTGATCCTTCCCACGCACAAAGATTTAATTTCCTAACAGATTGAGGAAATAAATCTATGAAAATAATATTATTATTTTCGAAAATAAAGAGGAGAGAGAGAAGAAGAAAAATCCTCTTGATTTGATCTTCTGATTTGTATCCCAACTCGATCTGAAAATCCGGTGAAGATTCTCTATCAGATCTATTGCCCGGCTGAGAAGCAGAATTTCCTCCACGTTCTCAGATCTTAGTCGATCACCACAGCTCCCAAATTCTGGTTTGCTGTGTGCAACTTATGATCTTGTGGTGTGTTGAGATCTGAGGAACTGAGGCCTATTTATAGGAAATTACTGGACTCCTATTGGGCTTGAGTTTTATGGGCCAGACCAGGGACCAAAATGCAAATATCAAATAAGGCCTATCAATTAATTAATTCCCATATTCAACCCAGAATATAATTAATTAATTAATATTGATTCATTCCACCAGAGAATCAATATTGTCCTACCTATTTGCTACCACGTTTTGAGGTACGGGTTGCATGGGCTCGGTATATCCCCACATTTAAGGTTACAGACATTCGTTAATTAATTTAAGCTCTGACAAGCTATTTAATTAATTAACATCTTATATTCCTGAATCAATCCACTCAAACCTTTTCACTTATGCTTGAACTTAATCAGCCAGCAGGACTTAGCATAACGAACCTTTTGAGCTGTTCAGGGAATGTCACCATCCTATACTGGATGTGGTTACCTAGTTCCAGTACCAGACAATCATACACAAACTGCTATTACCCAAGATACAGATATACAAGCTCAACTAGAGCCTTTCACTGCAACTCAAAGTAATACACAATCTGCATATACTTCTGTACCTTCATTTAGGCTTAGGATCTCGTCAAGCCATAGAGATCTAGATTCTTTTAATGTCAGATAAAATAATCGATCTCGACTTAGGTCCTTATCAATGTGTGCCCCACACCAGCATACCAAGCCATCCAAGATAAGATGTTTATTACTGCGTATGCTGCAGCCTACACCGACAGTTGATCTTGGAACTGTCCCAGCTGTGATACTTGTTTATATCTCGCTAGGTCAAACGATCCATACGATCTTCCGTGATCTTCTACACACCGTATGATCTCCCTATCAATGAGATAAGAGGATAGTTGCGTTTGCAACACATGTTTGTTAATTCAGACTGGAGATGAACATACAACATTTATGATTCCCAGTATATTAACCAATCGACCTTGTACATAATACCAATCATAATGCTTTCAGTATATAAATCCATCAGTTGCAACACTAGAGATTGCTAAACTGGTAAGTATTCTAACAATTTATGAGATAAATCTGAAGAAACATAAAGAAGAATACAAGGCAAAGAACATAGCTCTTCACGCTGGAAAAGCTGGAAGTGAGACATCTCCAAGTTCAACATGTGCAACCTCTCAAGAGAAGATGAATCTAATGTTGAACTCCTAGACAAAGATAAGTCAAATTATATTTTACTTACTAACGAGTTCAATAAGTTTGTCAGATCCATGAGAGATGATATAGGAGACTCAAACTTCAGCAAAAGAAGTTCAACACCTATCTCTACTGTGTCAAACTTCTCAAGCCGCTCAATTAATTCATCAAGGAGACGAAGTGATGGATCAGTAAATGAAGAGAAATATTCTTTTAAGAGGAATATTGATGGTGTGAAATGTCATGGTTGTTCTGGAATATGCCACTATGCATATGAGTGTCCAACTCTTTTGAGAAGAAGAAAGTCTAACTTCAACACAACCTTTGATGATGATTCTGAAGACGAAGAAGGAGATAACGAAAGAGAATGTATGGATAATGATATAGAGATCACAAAGGCTGGAAAGATTAAAGAAGAAGCTAATGAAGAGATGAAGGAAAAAGATGTTGATATATCAAACTTCAACATTCTACCCCTAGAAGATGCTACAAAATGTTATATGCAACCTGAGAATGAACATTCTAATGTTGAACTTTGTTCGGTTGTCAGGAATCAGGAATGACAGACTTACATGATCACACATGGCGACAATGATCAAATATGCTACTACTTAGAAAGCAAAAGATATGAAGAACGGAACAAAGAGTTGCCAAAGCTGAAAGAAATAAATCTTGTACTGAAACGACGTATTTCAAGGTTTGAAGTTCTTTTGACTCATAAGAATCAAGAAGTGGATGTGTTGAAGATCAAGGTATGTGAAATTGATTTTATGTTTAAGATTAACAAAGGTAAGTCAAAATTGGATGAGATAATGTCTATTAAACATTATGATGCCTGTGTATTAGGTTGTGAAAAGTTTAATTCTGTCATGTTAAAGTCTGAGAAAAACTTGATTAAATTTTCCATATTAGAGTCTAACATCACTAAGCAACGTATCAAAGATACATCTAAGGTTTCAGTGTGTCATTACTGCAATACATTTGGGCACATAAAACATTTATGTAGATTTAGAATTGCTGATAAGAAAAGGAAAATGAATCAAAGATGTGATAAAGAGAATAAAACATGCCTAGTTGTGTATACTTTCCTAAAGACTAATGTTGCAGGTACTTGGTACTTTAACACAGGTTGTTTTAGCCATATGTCATGTAACAAATTGTTTCAGGCTGACTTCACTTTTATAAGTAGAGGTATGGTTACTTGTGGAAAAGGTGCTAAAGAAAATATCAGTATCAGGTTTGATATATATGCATGCGAGGTTTATAATAAGTCTAATAATTGTCTCATCTTTGAAACTAGATCAAAAGATAACTTTTATCAGACTAAACAACATAAGAAGATAGGACATGATAATGTTCGAAGAATTCAGGAACCTCTCATCTATGATGCTGGAAAAGACATTCCACAATTGAAGTTCAACATACTCAAGTTCAACATGGAAAATTTTATCATGGTCAAGTTCAACATTGTAAAGTTCAACTTGGTCAAGTTTAACATGGACAAGGTTTGTGATTCACGTCTAAAAGGTAAACAAACTCATACACCACATCTCATCTTGAGTATGTGTAACTCTAATGCTTACTTTGGTCTACTAAATATGGACTTAATGGGTCTTATAGAAGTAGATAGTGTTGGAGAGAAAAGGTATGTGTTAGTTTGTGCTGATTATGACTCTAGATTCACTTGGATTAAATACTTTAGAATAAAGTCCGACACCTTCGAACTTTTTAGAAAATTATATAGGAGACTTATAGAACTTTATCATGCTGATGTTACTCGAATTAGAACTGATCATGAGAGAAAATCAGAAAATATAGACTTCTCTAGTTTGTGTGAAAGAAAGGGGATAACTCATAAGCTCTCAATACATAAAATACCTCAACTGAATGATGTTAAAAAATGCGAGAATAACACTCTACACTCTAAAAACTTGTCTAAAAGATTATTGGTTGAAGTTGTTAACACTAATTGCTATTCAAATAGAGTTTTATTTACTGCTTGTTATTCAAATAGAGTTTTATTTACTGCTTGCTATTCAAATAGAGTTTTGTTGAAAAGAAAAAAGCCAAATCTGAAACATATGCATGTATTTGGGATTATGTGTTATATTCTGAATAATTATGATTATTCTACTAACTTTGACTCCAGGTACAACAAAGCTTTCTTTCTTAGATGTTTAAGCAATAAACAGGTTTATCGCGTGTTTAACCTACATACTAATACTATCCAAGAATCTGCCAAAGTTGTGGTTGGTGATACAGGAACCTTACTAGATAAACAAGATGTGGAAGATACATCTCATCTTATAAAGAATGACATAGAAACAGTTAATGAGACAAGTGCACATGTTAGACAGATAACAAGTCCAACATCAACTCCAGACTCTGACACTGACAAAGAGGAGGATCAAGTTACTCTGAGTTCAAATTCTGACAAGGAGAAAATCTGTGACACCCTGGTGTCAAACTCAGAAACTAGAGGACCACCTCTTCGAAACAAAAAGAATCACCCGCAGTTTCAAGTCATTGGAAGTGTCTTTGAAAGAGTACCGACTCTCAAGAAAGTCCGCATCAATTGCAAAGAGATGGTAAAAATGGTTTGTAAGTTCAACATCTTCCACTCTAGTGATTATATATTTCTAACTGAACTTAAGCTTGTTACTGGAGCTTTAAAAGATGAGAATTGGATATTGTCTATGCATGAAGAATTAAGTCAATTTGTTTATATTGATGTGTGGACCTTAGTTCCTAGGCTTAAAGGTAAAAACATAATTGGAACTAAATGGATATTTAAGAATATACCTAACTTTCTACTTGATCTAAAGTTCAATAGAGGTAATATGGGTAAGACTCTCTTTGTTAAACATACTGAAAAGAACTTTATAGTTGCTCAAGTTAATGACTTACTGTTTGGGTCAACTGGTGTTAGACTTATAGATGACTTTGTCACAATAATGTTTGACATGTTCGAAATTAGTATGGTGGGAGAGTTTAACTACTTCATTGGATTCCTCGTTAAGCAGTATAGTGATGGTATTACTATTTCTCAATCTAAGTATGCTCAAGGTTTAGAGAAAAGATTTGGATTAGAGTCTGCAAAACATATGAAAACACTAATGGTTTCGAGTGTCAGACTTAGCAAAGATAGTAGACATGTTAGTGTTAAACCTACTAACTATTATGGAGTGATAAATAGCTTGTTATACTTTACTGCCAGAAGACAAAATATTATTTTCGTTGCTAATGTTTATGTTAGATATTGGTCTGATCCCAAAAGGCCTCATATGAAAGTTGTTAAAAGAATGATTCGATTTATATCTAGAAAATCATATATGAGATTATGGTATGCAAGAGATACTGGTACTAACATTACAGGTTATGGCTATGCTGATTACACAATAGATGTTGGTCACAATGGTAATATGAAACAAATGCTTGAAAAGTACGGTATGTCTACTGAAACTTTAACACTGTTATGCTTCAATGCTAGTTCTAATGAGAATTCTAAAAATCATGTCCAACATCTTAGAACTAAGCACATGGATTTTCGACACCACTTTATTAGAGATTTAGTGGAAAATGATCTTATTGCACTTAAATACATTCTTACTAAAGATGAAATTCCTGACATTTTTACAAAGACCCTTGACTTTGAGAGATTCTCTTATCTTAGAAAATCTCTTGGTATGTGTAATGCTCCTTAAATTCGTATGAGTAGAATGTTGATCATTGTAAATATTGTGTCGATCAACATTCAGTTGTTTTTCAGTTAGTTTGTTCTGCTTACCTGATGCTTTATTATCGGTTGTGTGATACCCTTTTGTGTTAAAGATCTGATTAAAAAAAAACCATGTTATAAGACGGTAGGCACAAGAGTGAGGCCTTAATGTCAAAACATTGAGTATGTTTGTCATGTACGATCATTATTTCTCAAGTACTGTAGACAGGATGTTACAAGGAACACTGTTTATGTGGAACATGTTGAATGGTGAGGTAATACATGCTGAATTTGTATGTCACAAGCTAAGTACTGGAGATAGGATGTTATTAGGAACACTATCTCTGTGGAACATGGCACATGACAATGTTCTTTATCAGATTGTTTGTTTTATACGGGTATAACACTCTGATGTTAAAGTTTGAAGGCTTGCAATTTCTGTTCTTCCTTATGTAAAAAAAAACAAAAAACAAAATAAAACAAAACAAAACAAAAAAAAAACAAAAAAAAAAGAAGAGAAAAAGAAAAAGATAGGAGTTTTTAATCATTGTTGAGTTCTTTGGTGTCGCAGTTTGCTCAATGGTTTGGATGTGTTAAAGTTGATGTTACAGTTTCCCTATTCTCTTGATGAAGTGAGCGTGAAAGTTAGTGGGCTGAATCTCAAAGATGTAAGATAAGGACTTTTCATAAAATCTTAAGCTTTTCTTTCCTGCAATCATTCAAGGGGAGAAGTACTTAGTTTTTATATTTGTGGAAAAGTTTAATCTTTTATCTTTTATGGTGCAGTCTAATATTTCATTGTGCAGGACGAATAGAACCGAATTACAAATGCTACATTACAAGTGTTAAGCTTAAGGGGGAGACTGAATTACAAATGCTGAATATTACAAGTGTTGTATTAGAATGCTTACAGGAATGATAAGCTTAAGGGGGAGATTGAAGATGCAAAGTATAACACATCTATGTTTAACATTGGTGGTGTTAGAATTGACTGAGTCAATGATTATGTTTAACACCTATAAATGTTTAACATCTACGTGTTAGACTTTGCTGAGTTAATCTTATCATTCCATATTTTTTCGTATTTAATTATTTTCGTATATTCAGTTTATTCTAGGATAGATATATACTTTATAAAGATTTAGGAACGATTAGATTTGAATTTTGGATATATTGGAATAGATTTACTTCCTAATCTTTAGAGATAAATTCAAATCTTTAACATATCTTTGACATATCTTTCTCTAGTGTGTGCAGTTGAGATATTTATGCAGATATACATATCAAGTACGAGGCTAACCATATCTACACGAGACAAATCATATCTACATGAGGATAATCATATCTACACGAGGATGCATTCATATCTACACAAGGATTCATTCATCTACGCCTATATAAAGGGTGTTGGGGTGCACAAATAAAGTGGACGACCTAATTTATTCATAAAGATACATTATACAAGGCGTTCCAACTCCTGTGGTGCGAAGAGAAGGCGGGCGACCTATACTATTCATCGATATATATTATACAAGGCATTCCGATCTTTCAACAAGCGTTCACCGTTTGTTCAACTAGCGAAACCATTCAAGCCGAAGAAGGATCCTACCTCCAGAGAGTGAATCCAATGGTAGAGGAGTTTTGAGGATTGAATCGTTAGTACGTAAATACGGTTTGTTCATAGTTGTAGTCTCTACTTCTATGTAAATTAAAAGTTCTTCGAGGGAGTGAACCGAGAAGAGGTTTGGATATTTATTATTTCGATTTTACTGTGTAAACTTCATTATTATAGTGAAATATGTTTTTGGCCGTGAGGCTCTCGCAAGTTTAGAAACTCTAGACTCGTGAAAAATAATTCTTTGTGTCTGCGTTAAAATTTCGCTGCATGTTAAACTTTGAATGTGTCAAACATTGACTTCTCTGATATTCTGTTTAACATTACTCTGTTAGTCAGACATATTGAATTCGCAGTGTTGAACACTTCAACACCTCGATGTTAATAGTAAACTCGGGCAATAAATTCTTTCACAAAGAATCGTAATTTTTTTCATTGAACTCAAACAAATCAAGATTAGATCATCACAAAATATCATGATCGAGGAAAATCTTACTTTCAGTTGAGACCTCCTATTGTGAAACCAACATTGAATCAGCTCAGGAGGCAAACCCAAATCTCTACTTAACTGATTTATTGCCATCTCATTTGGATTGAGACACTCTTTAAACTTCCTAAACGAGCACTCAAAGACACACATACAAGAATAAAGATCACAACCATGGAAATACAAAAAAAAAATCTTTTATTGATAAAATTTGTCTATGTCGTATATATATATGGACCATAGAGTTGTGAAATAGGTTTCTGTTGAAATATTGGCCCATAGTGGCAACTTCTAACATGGGCTTATTATGCCCAACCCGTATCTCTCGACCCGGATCCGACCCAGTTTGGTCTTTACCCTACTTGTCTTAGATTTGTCCCCCAATTTTGAATTGGGACGATTGGAGCAAGAGAGAGAGCGCAGCGGCTGAAATTGAGAGAGCTTTTGAACCTCTCTTCCTCCTTCACTCATCCACCACCGCCGTGCCACCGTAGAGAAGGGTAGAGACCGAGCAGAGAGAGAGAGAGGGGTTTCTCATCTACGCCTTTGGCCGGGGAGTTGACGGGCTGGTTTGATCAAGGAGAAAACAAGGGAGATCTGAGCCGAGCTAGCATCTTCCTCACCTCCTGCCTGCTGTCCGGTTCAGCGCCGCTGCTACGGTGGCCCTGCCTTCGCCGGCATCTCCGGCGACCTGCAGCTGTTTTGCTGCTGCCGGCTTCTGTCTCTGCTGCTGATTTCTAGCAGCTCTGCTGCTCCTTCCCTGCAGTTCAACTGCACCAGGTAAGCTCCCTCATTTTGGCACCTAAACTCTAACTCTCTCCTCTCTTGTTTATCTTGCAGGTTGGTTGAGAGTTGTGGGGACAACTGAAGGTTGAGAAGACAACCATACAGCAGCTGGTGCAAGAATGACCTGCTGCCCTGGTACATTGGAAGAAGTGAAGCTGCAGCCCTACGGGTTCGTGCCACGACTTAGGGAGAATGAATCCCCGGCGGCCCTCTCTCCGATCCCCTACAGTGGTATCAGAGCCAACGGGGTGAGAGTGGGAAGTTTTGCTGGGGCATTCCCGTCGTGGTAGCGACACCTCGTCGTCGGCATCCCCAGGGATTTGCTCTCTTATTTTGTGCCTAAAACCAAATAAGCGTATTTTTTTCATTGAAATCACATAAATCAAGGTTAGATCATCACAAAATATCATGATAAAGGAAAATTTTACCTTCATTTGAGATCTCTTGCTCTAAAAACAATATTGAATCGGCTCAGGAGGCAAACTCAAACCTATGTTATAACTTATGATGGCTAACGCAAAACAAATAATTTAAATAAACTTTGTGTTAGTGAAATATAATGTTGGCCACGAGTTTCTTCTACCAAAAAAACCATTCACTTACCACTACTCTTTTAGTACAAATCATTTAATAATTTTATGACTCGTAACTTAACTTTTTTAGTAAATTTATTTCCGAACCAAACACCATGAACGAACTATGGTTTGATATTCGTTCGTCCATTTGTTTTGATCCCATGATTTAATTAATTACACGCCATAATTATTCTATTTTATTTTTTTATTTACAGGGTGAATTATGAAATAGAAAATCGTTCATGTTTAGAATATTTATTTATTTAGCAGTTTCATAAATTTATGCAATTTTAATTTACAATCATATCTTTAGAATATTCATTACTCATATCAAATCTCATCACTCGTTCATTGATAGAAAAGAAGAATTTTATCGTTGAACTTTATTTTACCAGGGTATCGCAAGTAATATTGAAGACGAAGACTTTTTTTTTTTTTTTTTTTTACGTTCATGGATTGCGGCGGTAGCAATCAACATGAAAATCAACCAGATAAGCGTTCGTGCGAACCGTTGAGACCGCGGATAGTAAGAATCAGTGGGGGATGAGTTACAACCAGTCGTTCACGGTGGCTGAGTTCTTGGAATCAAGCGCAGTGTCGGTTATAATAATGACGTCGCCGTTAATACACACTCTTTCTCGATGAACAAGAGGATGGTGGTGTTGAGGGTGAATGGAGTTACATGCTTGGGGTTTGAAACGTATTCGATTGCGGCAGTGGGGCCGTCAGCACGTGAGATTGTGCCGCCAGGATATTATGTGTATATGTTATTTTTTATTTTATGATGTTTCTCGAAGTTCATCATTGTTTTTTATTTGTGTCATTATATTTGAATTGTAGGTTCATTGTTCATTAGTATCCATTTGCATGATGTTTCTCGAAGTTTATCATTGTTTCATATTTGTGTCATTAGACTTGGAATATTGGTTCATTGTCGTTTTATTGAATACAAATTTCTAAATCTGATTATTTTTAGTCCTATACTCCCAAAAAATTATCAAGTTGCATGATGTTTAATTTCATGCAATTCATCATTTGTCTTTTATTTGTGTCATTATAGTATATCATTTACATCATTACAATACATAATTTAATTAAATTATTATAATGTATGTTATGGTTCATTATACAATTATGTGAATACAAAAAATAAAATCTACTGTAAAATATAGTTGCAAAATTTACGATACTAAAAATAGGAAATCTCTAATAATCCGGATTCTGTTTTCTAAAATAAAACCGCAAGCTTACATAATTACAATTATGCTCTTATAATGATGATTTTATCATTGAACAATGAACATGCCGTTTAATCAAAGATTCAAGGGATATGATGTAGTCTAAGTTCATTCAAAAAGTGATTCAGCCAACAGAGGCGGAAACAGACTCGAAGTTCCGAGGGCTTCAATCATATCAAATTAAATCAAATCTTATAATTTTATTTTAAATATAATTAAAAAAAAATTCGGCCGACCGACCCCAGCCCAAGGCTGCCATTGTCAGCCAATAATGCTTACACTTTATAAGTTCACACTTCAAGTAGTAATAAGTTGTTGTTTAGTTTTATTAAACACAAGAAGAAAATAAATAATACTCCCTCCGTCCCAGCTAAATTGTCCCGGGTTGATCGGACACAATAACCAAGAATTGTGAGTGTAAAGTAAGTTGAGTGTGAAAAAATTGCCTTTTTAAGTAATGAGACAATTTAGGTGGGACGGACGAAAGAGGAAAGTAGGACAATTGAGGTGGGACAGAAAGAGTAATAAGTGGAAACCATTTTTCATTGAAGAGAAATATCAAAATCCAGAATAATTATAATGTAGATAGTGAATTGGAATAAAGCATAGTAGTAGAAGTGTGGGGACCTATATCACATGCTAATCATTTTTGGATCACAATGCCTCCAACAACGTATGATCCCAATCACGTGTTCATTTAATGAATTCTATTTAATATTCCTTCCAATTATTTAATTCCCTTTTTTGTGAAATAAAATTTGACAACAGAAAATATTAACTATGGAATGACATTGATTTTTAGTCTATTTAATGTCTCTCATAAATCTTTGTCATCTTTTTCTCTCTTTTCATTTTGACATGCATCCATTTTTTATTTTTTTATAGTGTTGGGATTATTAATCAT
>JAPKLW010007695.1:0-14576 GCA_026898455.1 Plectranthus barbatus | reverse complement strand
TCAGCGCCATTCCTCTTACCAGATCATGCATTTTCACACACTCTACACCTTCATAATCAACAACACGTTCCAATAAGCACACATTCACTAATTTATCCAATATAACCTGCCCTTCATCATATTGTGCCCTCCTCCTTTTTTTTGTATCCAACAGCCCCTCTGAAATGAATGCCCTAATCAGTTGGTTTCTTTCAACTTCTTCATCTTCAGGATATAATGACAAATACAGGAAGCAAAGTTGAATCAAATTGAAATCCTTACTTTGACTTCCACTATTCTCATGTAACCGATCAAAACTATATTTCAACAATTCAAAAACCTGACCTTCTCTCATTCCATCTTGCTCTGCGAAAGATTTCTTTAGTTTTTCCAAGTCATTTCTCCACGTATGAATGGCAGTCTGACCCCTCATGCTTGCAGCCAGGGAAATAATCGCTAAGGGTAGACCATCACAACATTTTGCCATAGATTTCGCAATTTCTTCTACTTCACGGGTAAGTTCTGTCATCTTTCCATGTGTGAATGTTTGATGAAATAGGTCCCATGCCTCGTACTCCACTAGATTTTGCACTCCAATTACTTCTTGGCAACCAATTTGACGACACACATCTAAGGAGCGACTTGTCATAATTAATCTACAACACTCCTCAGAAAAGGAACATCCCACCTTTGACAGATCAATATATCTCCACACATCATCAAATATAAGTACAACATTCTTCATCTTAGATAAAGTTCTATGCAGTATCCCTGCCCTCATATCCTCTTCATCCTCATGCGAAAGGTCTAAATTCAAAAGACGACCTATCTTGTCTTGCAAACTCTTTATAGTGAATTCTTGTGAGACTGTAACCCAAAACACACTTCCTTGAGATGCTTCAAGTAGTCGGTTGTAAATGACTTTTGCCAATGTTGTTTTGCCGACACCACCCATACCATGAATCCCAATGCTCAGTACTTGCCCATTCTCCACATGTCTCCAGATTGTCCCCAAATTTTTGTCGAATGCATTGCCAACCATCCTACTTGTCATCAACTTTACTCCCATTGTTGCAAAACTATCAATTACAAGTTCACCAAAATTCTTACTCTGCTCAACAAGCTTCTCCACTAGTTCATTTAGTTGTGTTGCTTTTCCTCCATCCATTAACCTTTTAACAAATCCTTCTGATTCCATTTGAGTCCCTAACTCATTAACTTCAGTTTCAACAGATTTGACTTCTTCTAACCATTCTTCAACTTCTCGTTTCCTTTTCTTTTTACCTGAGCACTCTGCATGCTTGATTTGCTTCTCGACATCGCATGCCTTAGATATCAATATCTTCAAGTTTTTCTCAAGAGTTTCTAAAGGGACCACCTTCAACCTGTTGAATGCCCTATCTGCAATGATTTCCCCCAACTTTGACAAAAATGGCTCCAAAATCTTACTCGACATTCTGATGGCTTTTCAAACAACCAGATAGCCTTTGAATATGCAAGTTCAAAAAACAAAAATATGTTTTGATCAGTAAATGAAGCTGAATCTGCACAGCACAATATTTTTTAGATCACATGAAAAAACACTTATGTACGTGGTAGAACAAAGTAACAAGGGAGAGGGAGATGCAGTACTACTTCAACCAACAAACTATACTAATATTTTATAAACAAACAAACATTATCCTAAGCGATCTATTGGCTTTTTCATTTTTTAACTATCTTTGAAATAATTCTCATCAATGAACTGTTCCATAACTTCTATATTGAGTGTTGCCAGAATATGAGGATTAGAATTTGGCTATGATATAATAATTAATATAACTAATTAAAAATAAACATGAATGTATAATGTTGCCCTTAATATTATTTAATAATATGAATAGTGCGTAAGAGTGTCAAAACTCAAATGAAGAGAGACCTTGACCTCCTCCGCCACCCAAGGAGTTAATGAAAAAAATAAAAAAGTAACGTTTATAACTCCCTTATCCTTGCTGAAGCTACTCTAATTTACATGCTTATATTGTATTCATTTTAAGTTCTATTTTAGCCTTTATTTTGAGTTTTGCCTCTTTTTAATTCATCGAAGAATGCTACCATGACTTTATATATTTATGATCAATATTTTTTAAAGAATTACATACAGAGTATCATTAATTATTAAACTGAAAAAAATAATTCGATTGTCATTGGTATATTGATCTAATGAGGTGTTTGGTTGGTTGCTTTTAGAATCAAGAAGTAGAATGATTTTGAAACTTACTGTTTGATTGATAGTTTGAAAATGGAGGGAATGAGTTATTCCCTAATTTAAATGGTGCATTTCATTCCCATTCCCAATTTTGATTCTCATTTTTTTATTTCATATAATTTTATAATTAAATTTTTTATATATTTATTTTATTATTTTCAGCACCCTCCAATTTGTTTTATAATTATCATATTTATTAAGAAACACTATAATAAAAATATTATAATAATTTTATATTGTAGTAAATAAGAAATAATATTATTAAAATATGATATTATTCATAATATTTTATAATGTTATAATTAGTATATAGTTATATTATTACAGAATATTATAAGAATGTTTTATTTTATAAGAAGATAATATTATTTTTATAAATTTAATTATAAAATATAAAAAATATAAATCATATTATTTTATTTATAATATTTTAAAATAAAAATATTTTAATAATATTTTGAGAAAAATATAGAATCCAGAATATAAATCATTTTATAATAATGTTATTATAATTATTTTCATTTCATTATTATTTAAAATTTAGTTTCAATGTTAATTTCATGTTATTTAAATATTTTTTAGTTTTATTATTTTCAATGTAAAAATAGTGAATAATTAAAGAAATAATAATCAACATGTTATATATATTATTATTATACAATTATTAATATAAATAATTATTAATGATACATTTCAATATTATGATATTTATAATACTTTTATTATTAAAGTATTTAAATAGTATTTTAAGAAATATAAAATAAAGAAAAGAAATAATTTCATGATAATATTATTATTTTAAATTAAGTCTTTATGGTAATTTTTATTGTTTTCAGATTATTTATAATTATCTTTTAATTTATTATTTTCAATGTAAAGAGTTGAATTGTTAAACAATTACTTTATTATATTTACTTTTCAAGTTTTTTTTTTGTTTTTTTTTGTATTTTAATGCATTCTTAAACCCACAAACTTAACATACCAAATACTCCCTCCATCCAAGGTCTCTTGAAACGTTTGACCGTGCGCGGAGATTAAGAAAAAGTGATTAGAAGAGATAGTGGAGTAGGATTAATAAGATTAGGAGAAATAGTGGAGTTGAATTAGTAGGTGATTAATTAATTAAAACTTCCAAAAAGGGAAATATTGCAAGTGTCCCGGGACGGACAAAAAAGGAATACGTTGCGAGTGTCCTGGGACGGAGGGGAGTATTAGAAAATAATTTCCAAACTCAATTTATGAATCAAACAATTAGATTGGAAATACCAAACTCATAAACATTCCCTTTATTTTCAAACTTATTCATAGTGATTTCTAACAATTTAATCAAACATCCCTTAAGTTTGATGCAGAAATTGACAATAGGCCACAGTATAAAATCAATGAAAACTGAGTTAAGAAATAAAATAGCATCAAAAGCCTAAAAGAAAAGAATCAATGTTATTAATGATAGATCAGATAGAGAGAAAAGGTGGCTGACATTAAATAACTGTAAGATAGTAACAGTGATATGAGTAATTGCCTAAAAAAGATAAGACACTTATTATTACTCTTTAATAATTTACTAATCTCTTAATTTAGAAATTTTAGCTAAACTGACATTATAAGTTGTATATAAGAAAATTAAAATTATAGAGATTTACTTGCAAGTAAATATCTGGACTCAGTGCTTGTACCTCAAAACTCCAAATTAATAATATTATCTGCAACTAAGAAGTGAAAGAATTTATTAGTAAAACAAAAAAGAAAGTTAAGTTAGTAATCATTCAATCTTAAGAATTACATAATTACCAAGGAAAAGTATGTCCACCTCTAGTATGAAACCTTTTTTTTTTTTTTTTTTTTGAATCTTACAAATGCTTCCAAATAAATATCCTGCATATACATATAAATATTGGTTGTGAATAAGAAATATAATAATAACACAACCACAATCCACCAACTCTAAATTATCAAAGCCATGAACTCGACTATGATTAATATACCTCACACACTACACTAGATGAGGCATTGATTGCAAGATCTTGTAGACTATACCAAAAATACATATTTTCTATTTTATTTTACAACAATAATTTTGTGTTAGGACTACTGAAACTAAAAATTAATCCATGACATTTTAAAAGTCAATGTTAGACATGAGGAAGCAAATTTTGCAGAAGGATAAGTAGAAAAA
This sequence comes from Plectranthus barbatus, assembly GCA_026898455.1. Taxonomy (NCBI): domain Eukaryota; kingdom Viridiplantae; phylum Streptophyta; class Magnoliopsida; order Lamiales; family Lamiaceae; genus Plectranthus; species Plectranthus barbatus. Next base: position 10,173 of record JAPKLW010007695.1, on the reverse strand, counting down.
TCATCACTCCAAATTAAGGCCTTGCTTTAAATATTTGGAGCAAAATTAGAGAGTGAAAAGAAAAGGAAAAGGCAAACACGAAATAATTAAGATGGGATTCAGATACCTAAATGATATGGCTAACCTTGGAAGTGGATGGTAGATTTGGGGAGGCAGCTTAGCTTAGCTTAGCTTATCTTATAAGGAATATAATAGGAAGAGAAGAGATGATAATTGATAATGAGGAGCACACGCATTTGACCAACAAGTAAGTAGCAAATACCCATATTTCTCGGAAATGAGTTGGGGATGCTTCTCGTCCATTAATTTCCTCTCTTTTTTGACTCACCCATATTTCTAAGTCAATGATTATTTTATGATAACCAGTGTAAACGGAAATAAATATTATTTATTTTTACTATATTATTTTTTTAGCACGAAGACAAATTATTCAATACATCCTTCTATTTTCTTACTTTAGATATGCTACATCTAAATGATGTTGTAATACTAATAAAAAATTAGATGGAGTGTACATATGTACCTAACTATTTTTTTAAATCTCTATAATAAATAGAAGGAGTTTTAGCTATTCAGGACCCGAAAGATAGTTTGATTATCGATTCAGGACCCGAACGATTAATTCTCAATTCACGACCTGAAATACCACAAAAATTCTCAATGGACCTGAAAGATTATACAATTCTCAATCTAGTATATCAGTCATGGATTGCGAATTGTTTGATCTTTCGGGTCCTGAATTGACAAATCATCTTTCAAGTCCTAAATCGATAAATAAACTATCTTTTAGTGCTCAATCGACAATTATCCTAAATAGAAAGTTAGAGAAAAATAATAACCAAATAAATTAGGGGTAGACATACATTCCAACCTTATACATCATCGAGGACTAATAAAATATAATATTCTTTTATCATCTAAAGTTAACATAACTCTTTTAAAATAATTGCATTTGAAATATTATATTAGACTGCAAGTTAGAATAATTATAATTTAACTTTTTTTCAACAAGTTATAAAGTATTCGTATCATATTTATATATATATTAAAACAAACCGGAGGGTATATATGTAAAATCTATTGGAGTTAAAATATAGTTAATGTAATAATAAAACTGAATACTATATATGGAAATTAATATTACATGAAGTTATGATATTCCTAAAAATAATGGATATATATGATTAAATTTGTCAATCACATATTATGGAATAATTTATTTTTGTACAATTAAAAAATAATATATGATAAATAAACAAATGAATAAATAAAGAAATACAATAAATATTACAGTTCTATTCAAATAAACACAGATGTGCATATCGAATATTTATATAATTATTTTTTTAAAATATTTATTGAAAATTATTTAATTTGATTATTAAATAAAGGTATATATATTGTAATAGATTTTCCAACTACTCTCATCCTCTTAATTTATTAATTTAATTGTAAATACAATTTATTAATTAATTATTTTCAATTAAATATGCATCAAATTTTAATAAAAAATTATTAAAAAATCAAATGCATCTCATATTTTAAAAAATGAATGAATAAAATTAAGAAACTATTAAATTATTATTACAATTACAATATTTATTAGTACTACGAGTATGACATCAATGACTTAATTTTAATTTTAATTTATAAATAATTAAAAACATAACAAAATTATAAAATCTTATAGAACAATTATAAGAAGATGTGAAATAATTTTATTTATCATGATTACTATAGTAAATTAAAGTATAATCAAGAGTATAAGTGATAATCAAAATATTTATAAAAACCAAAATAATAATAATATCTTACAGAAAGTTACCAAAAATAAAAATAACTATATTTTAAAAATTACATGGAATTCTCGAGCATCAGTATTCCTGTATATTTATAATTTAATTTGAATTTAAAGGAAAAACAAAATATAATCGTGTAGAAGGAAAAATCATTTTTTTATATAAAAGTACAAAAAATCTCCAAAAATACAAAAATATATGTATAATAAATGAAACAAAGTTAATATAATTTATATTAAAATATAGCATAAAGTAAAATAAATAAGAAAATATTAGTATATCAAACTTGCAAATAAAAAATTCAAGTATCATACTATATTATAAAATTAAAAAATCATTAAAATACATACTACTGTGCCAAAAAAAAAATTAATATATCAAACTACAAGAATTTTCACACATTTTTTAAGAAATATTCATTGATGAATTATTGCATGTATATATATATATTGTTTGAAGGAGAAAGAATGGTGAGTAGTAAGTGAATAAGCACCACACACTAAAGAGGCCGTGAAATCGGTGGTGAAGTTATTGGATAGTAAAAGACAATCTTAAACCATTTGGCCGCTCCTAAAGTTTAAATTTAATTTACTAAAATAATTATCTTTGAAGATACTTGAAAAAATATTGTGATAAATTATACGAAGGAGTAGAAGTGTTTTTCTTTATTGCATGGAAGATTTAAAATTCCTACGCATCGCGTGGGTGCAATACTAGTTAGCATTAAGAATGATACCATATAACATTTAAAATAATAATTTATCTATTTATTTGATAATAAATTATTCAATATAATTTATATACACTACGCATCGGGCAAAACCAAACGAGGGTAGTAAAACACTAAAAAAAAACTTGAAATGTATATTGTAAGTAATTTTTTTTTAACAATTAACTAAACTTATTAAGATCTAAGAAAACTATATATAAAAATTAAGATTATTAGAAATTAACATTCAACATGATTTTAAAGACTTTAAAATAATAGTAAAAAGAAGAATAATTAGTATGATATTATTATAAAATGGTTTAATTTCTAGATTTAAAAAAAATGTTATAATATTTCAATTATAAGATTATTATAAATATAATAATGTTAAAATATATTAATAATATTCTAAAACATAAATATTTTAATTATGAATATTATTTTATTTATAATTATTACAATATTTTAGAATAATAATATTATTATAATATTCTTGATTAATATGTTCATTGTAAAACAGTGGAGAATTTAAAATAATAATAAAAACAAATTATAAACTAAAAAAATAATATGAAATAAATAAATTTAGTTTTGAGATTTGGAAAATGAGAATGAAAAACCGAGAGTTTTGATGATTGCCAAATATTTGTATATCATTGTCATTCTTTTATTCTGATCATACCTTTCAATGAAACAATGTGTTTCAAAATCATTCCATTTACCAACCAAACGGACTCTAAGAAAACAACATTAAAGTGATTTTTTTTTTTTTAGTTAAACAAAAAATGAAATAAAACTAGCAATCATTTAATCTTAAGAATTACATTACCAAGTAAAAGTTTGTCCACCTCCGCTATAACACTTGTTTTTCGAATATCGCCAATGCCTTCAAATAGATATCCTGCATATACATATAGGTATTGGTTAAGGATAAGAAATATAACAATAACACAACCACACCACCAACTCCACATTATCAAAGCCATCAACTCTACACCACACTACTCTAGATCTAGTTGACTATACCCGAAATTGCATATTTTCTTTTGTATTTTACAATAATAATTTTGCAGAAAAATCTGAATGTGAGTTTAATATGTTAAGACTACTGAAACTTAAATTAACCCATGACAGTTTTAAAGTCAGATCCTAGACATGAGGAAGCAAATTTTACAGAAGGATTAGAAGAAAAATTCGTCAAATACAAAGGCCTTGCATTGAGTTTTACATAATAAGAGGGTGAAAAGAAAACGAAAAGCCAAAGACAAAAGAATTAAGATGGAATTAATTAAGATTTACTTGCAAGCAAATATTAGGATTAAGTGCTCGTACCTCAAAACTCCAAATTAATAATATTATCTGCAACTAAGAGGACAAGAGAAGAGTAAAAAAAATATTTTTTAAAACAAAAAAAGAAAGTAAAAACAGTAATAATTCAATCTTAAGAATTACATTACCAAGGAAAAGTATGTGTAGAGCCTGGCCTCCAAATAGATATCCTGCATACACATATAAGTATTGTTTGTGGATAAGAACAAAACAATAAATTATAAAAGTAATGAACTCTACTAGGAATACACTACACCACATGCACTACACTAGATGCTGCATTGTTTGCAGATCTTGTAGACTATACCCAAAATGCTTCTTTTTTTTTTTCTTTTTTTTTTTTGTTTACAATAATAATTTTGTTGAAAAATCTGAATGTGAATTCAATGTCCATGTTCGATGCAGTGGTGTGGTGAAAACACCTTACATATGAGTTAAAAATAAAAAACAAATAATTATTCCATAACATTTTAAAAGTCAGATCTTAGACAGGAACAAGAAAATTTTACAGAAGGATTAGTAGTAAAATCGTCACAAAGGCCTTGCGTTGAGCTCTTGTAATCGGTGGAACTCGTTAAATATTTGGAGCAAAGTAGAGGGTGAAAAGAAAATGAAAAGCCAAAGACGAAGTGATTAAGATGGAATTGATGGTAATTGTGAAGTGGTATCGGCTGTGAAATGGAAATGGAAATGGAAGGAGCAGCTAACCTTGGATAGTAGATCTTAGCTTAGGAAGAGAAGTGATGAATGATGATAATTGAATAAGATGGGATTCAGTTACCTATGATATGGCTAACATTAGAATTGGATGGTAGATTTGGAGAAGCAGCTTAGCTTAGCTAAGAAGGAATAGGAAAAGATGTGATGATAATTGATACTTAGCCAAGAAAGAGGTCCACACGCATTTTCTGGGAAATGAGTGGGGATACTTCTCCACCATTAATTTCCTGTCCTTTTCTAAGTCAATGATTATTTAATGGAAACAAGCGTAAACGGAAATAAATTTCAAAATTCAATTTTTGTAAGTGCCTTTAACATGATAGGGTTTTTAGATATTCATAATTTTTCATTTTCTCAATTTTCATTGTTTTCGGAAGGGTTAATGGAGAGGATTGGCTTGGTTAAGGAAAGAGTTAGGCACAGGAATATGTTCAATTCTTGTATGCTATGAGAAGTTGATGCTAAAAATTGATATTCTAAAACTTGATGGCATAAGAATAGAGAGAATTTAGTGCCCGAGTTTACGAGAAACATTGAAATGTTAGAGTGGAATGTTGGTGTTAGACTATGGCACAACCGAATAATTTTCTAAGTAATATTTCTATTACCCATAGTGCCTTGCGGCAAAACAATTTCACTATATAAATAAGGTTTACATAAGGAAATAAATAACAAATAGTTCAAATCTTTGTTGCATGGTTCACTCCCACGAAGAATCATCACTCTACAAAGATGTTGAGATAACACCTATGGACAACGTACTAAATAATCTACACATAAGACTCATGCACGACTCCTCCACCGTAGTACACACCTATCTAGAGATGGCTTCGTCGAGGATAAGCTAATTTTGAGAGAATGAAAGTACGTGCAAGGCATGATCGATCTTGAAGGGAATGTATCTTTGAATAAGGAAGTCGCTCAATTTTCTTCAAGCTCGATGTGCCTTTTTATTCTTTCTTGTTTTGGTCCCCGATCAGAGTGTTTTTATAAGCAGTGGAAGTATTAATACGATCTTGCACTTATCTTACTAAGGTCTCGACTTAGTAAGTGTTTATCAAATGTGTTTAAGTTCAAGTATTCGTTAAGTTAATTGCATATTATACCACAACACTTGGTGTGTTGAGTTTCAAGTATGCACAACCACACAATAACGAATACAAGTAATAAAAGAGACACAAGGATTTATAGTGGTTCGAACAATTGTTCTACGTTCACTCTTCCATCCTCCGACTGAAAATTCACTAAAAGATTGAGTTATGGTCACGCCTGATCTCTAACATTGAGCAGCTCCTCCGTCTGGTGAGCGCGCACCTTCAAGCACCTCAGTCTTCAATTTTCACCTTGTTGCTCCGTAAAGTGAGGACAAATGTCCCTTCTCCTTGGACTTCGACTGTTGGGAGTTTTATAGTTTTTCCCAGAACCTATCCTTGTGTTGGCGATGCCCGTAAGAATCACGCTTGCGCAACAAGGTGACTGCTAGATTCTTTCTAGAAGTAGAAATAATCCCAATATCAACCTTAGAAGTTGCACTTCAGAGGTCTCGAGCTTCAAGTATGACAGCTTATGAAAAACTTCAATTACGTACTAGCTCGGTTGAGTTCGCGTAATGTAGAGAGTGTTTTGATCTTCTCTTGCTTTCTCTGTGAGTGTTAATTTTTGCGAACCTTTGAATCAACTTGGGATGACACCTATGAATAGGTGTGATAGAATTTGTGCCCGAGTTTACGTCAAACACTGCAATGGTAGACTGTAATGTTGGTGTTAGAGATATGAGCAGCGGGTAATTTTTCTGGATAATATTGCTATTCCCATAGAGCCTTTCGGCCTTAAAATAATTTCACTATATAAAATTGACTTTTACACAGAGAAACAAAATAAGAAAATAGTTCGAATTATTCTAGGTTCACTCCCTTGAATAATTCTCACTTTACATAGACACTAAAATGGTATCTATGAACAAACCGTACAAACAATCTACGCACAAGGATAGCTTGCAACTCCTCCACCATTGAAAACTCTCTGGAGATGGATTATGCTGACAGGATACACCTTGTGATTGACTGATTTGAACGGGAAGACTCAAAGAACTCTTGAAGGAATATTGCTCGAATATAGTCTCTAGTCGCGCAACCTTTCTCCAAGTTCTTCGTGCCTTTTATTCTTGCATGGAATCCACAGCTTCGTGCCCACTACTCCACCTCCGGATCGTGCTGCACAAAGCTAACCCACTTCACCAAAGAAACCGTCGCCATTAGCTCACGTGGGTGGTTATTGGTAGTGGAGGTATTCCCTATTTATTTTGAAACAAAGAACATAATAATATAATACAAAATATGGTTAGAAACAGAGATATACACGTTCCCTAATTTATTGGAACTAAAAAGACGTGGAAATCAAGGTTTACAACCAATCCCTAAAACTTAGGAGTTTGTTGTAACCGCTTGCAGGAAGGATAAGATAAACATCGTAGTGTCAAAGTCATAGTTAGGTCTAACATCGTTATTAAGATATAGTTGATAGACTAGTATCTTTTTTATATCTTTTATATTTACTAGATTATATTTACTTTAGATTTGTTTTATGTCTATATAAACCTCTATGTACACCTATTATTATTTGAGTGAAATACAGGATTATATTTCCTTACATGGTATCAGCCTAACCATTGGCTAAAACCCTAATTCCTCCAAAATCCTAGCCGTCGCCTCTCTTCTCACCATGGCCGTTGTTGATCATGGTGATCTCCCGACGCTACCTCTCTTCACCATCATTCACATGGTGAACATCAAACTTACCTCTGCCAACTACCTTCTTTGGCATGCCCAGATCGAACCACTTCTCATTACACAAAACTTCATGCAATTTGTGGATGGTTCGAACCCTGTGCCCCGCGTTTTCTCGCTGCCCCTACCGCCGGCGCTGTTGCTACTCCCAACCCGGCCTTCTCAACTTGGTATTCTCGTGATCAGTTAATTAAATTGTTCCTTGTCTCTACACTGACTGAAGAATCTATGGCTGTCATCATTGGATGCTCAACGTCTTCCGATGTATGGACTGCTCTCTCCCGGTCTTACGGCCACTGCTCAAAGGCTCGTGAACTAAGTTTGAAGGATGACTTGCTCTCTATCAAACAAGAAGATTTGACCGTTTCTGATTATGGTCATCGCTTCAAAAGTTTAAGCGATCAACTATCGGCCATCGGACGCTCCATCGACGAGTCAGACAGGTCTCACTGGTTCCTTCGCGGCTTGAACCCTTCCTTTTCCACCTTTACGGCTGCTCAGATGGCTCAGGAGTCTCTCCCTACATTTGACGTGCTTCTCGCGCGCGCCATCAGCCACGAATTATTCATTCGTGGCGCCTCGCCTTCGCCACCACCGCCGGTTGCAGCCTTTCATGCGTCAACAAACCCTAACCCTAATCGGTCAAACCCTAACCCTAATAGGAACCGTGGTCGTTCCTCCGACGGAAACAAGAAGAAGCGTGTGCCGTGGTGCTCTTTCTGCCGTCAGACTGATCATGACGCCTTCGACTGCCCGAAGCATTTTGATCGCTCATACGTCCGTGCTATGCGACCACCGCCTTCGGCTAATCTAGCCGAGGTCTTCTCGGCCCAATGTTCAGTTTCCTCTCCTCCCGTCTCTGATTGGTACTTGGACACAGGTGCTTCCGCTCATATCTCTGCAGACTCTGCATCTCTGGAGGATGTTACTGCCTACTCAGGTTCCGATCATGTCGCCGTTGGTAACGGTGCTCGCCTACGTATCACCCACATTGGCTCTTTATTTGTTTCTGATTCTCTTTCACTACAGCATGTTCTTGTGGTTCCCTCTATGACTAAGAATCTTATTTCTATCAGTCGTCTTACACATGATTATCCTGTTAATGTGTTATTTACTGATAAGCAGCTGCAGATCCGGAATTGCAAAACTGGACAGATTGTCGCAACCGGCGTGCGTAAGCATGGGCTGTATCGCCTTCATCAACCTGCGGCTGCCTTAATCGCTTCTCCTTCGTCTTCCCCTCCTAGTGCTCCCTTTCGGACGTGGCACAACCGATTAGGTCACTCGTCTGTCAAAGTTCTCAATCTGAATTTCGAAGCTTAGTCTCCTTTCCTTTTCTTCTTCAGTTTCGCAACAAAACTTATGTAATTCATGTCAGTTAGCCAAAAACTCACATTTATCTTTTCAGTTATCTGATAAAAGAGCCTCAAATGTTCTCGATTTGATTCATTGTGATCTTTGGGGTCCTTCTCCAGTCAATTCAAAATCAAATTTTCGTTATTATGAAGTGTTTATAGACGATTTTTCCCGCTTTACTTTGTATATCTTTTGTATTTACTAGATTAGATTTACTTTAGATTTGTTTTATGTCTATATAAACCTCTATGTACACCTATTATTATTTGAGTGAAATACAGGATTATATTTCCTTACAATCGTGATGTTAAAACATACCAATGTTAAACTTTACAAAAACTTTGACACTCTCAATCTCCCCCTTAATCTTAGCCTTCCTGCTAGCACTCCAAAGCACATGGTTCAACCAAACAGACAATAGATCATCCATCACAAACAGTAAAAACATAAGTAAAACAGGATCAACCAACACATAATGGATCAACCATAGCAAACCAAAAGAAACTACTGAATTAACTAAAGAAAGACAAAGATTCAGGAGGTAAATAAGGAAGTCTCCCCCTGAATCCTAGAATTCAAAAAAAAAAACATAAGAACAGAAAGTAAATTGTTCAGAAACCAAAAGTAGAGAATGCAGAAACAGAGGAACTTTCAGTCCACTAGAAGTGAGTTGAGCAGTCCAGCATCGATGATGTTGAACATGACAGACTCCAATTTGGATTGCCACAACTCCTCCATGTGCAGTCACTTTGCCTTCTTCTCCCCCGAATGGTAGCATGAAGAAGTGCAGTTTGAATGGCCTTGAGATCTGCAAGGACATGTTCCAGCTGGGCTATGATCACCGGAAGTTTCTTTGTAGCAGATGCCATGGTCAGAGTTGCGGAGGATGCTGAAGTATCTTCTTTGAGTTCAGTTGGATCACCAACAGGAGCTTTTTCTTCATCTGCGTCCATGTCATCGTCAGAGTCCATATATGGCAGATCTTTAACTCTTTTGTCTGTTCGAGTAAAAGTCTACTCGAAGTCCAGGAGGCCCGACTCTGACACAACAACTTCACCCTGCTCAGGAACACCTTGGTGTTTGAGAAGTGCATTGATCACTATTTTTTTATAATGATTTTTTATAGTGTAGTGACAAGTTAATATTATCGATCCCACGGAGATTATAATAGCGAACACCTCATGTACTGAACCATTTGTTTTCAGTTTGTTGTCCAAGTAAACAGAATTTTAAAAGGGTTTTGGGATTTAAAACTAATTTTGCTAGAAAATTAAATTGAAGCAAGTAATTAAAATTGGGTTTAAAAGGCACTAGAGAAAAGATCAGATTCCAGAGCAAGTTCATGTCAAGGATAGCATGCAAGGGAATTTCATCGATCAATTTAAAATAAAGATTTGGTGGAACATCAGGAAAATATTAAAAATTCTAGGGTTTGGCAATTTATAAAGTAGATTATCAATCCCCTATATCCTTC
>JAPKLW010007694.1:0-14577 GCA_026898455.1 Plectranthus barbatus | reverse complement strand
CTACCAGCTCAAGGGAAAAGCGGACAGATGGTGGGAGACTTATGCTAAGTCTGTCGCACCAGCAGAAAGGGATAACATAAGCTGGGAAAGTTTCAAGGAAGCATTCTTCGAGAAGTATGTTCCGAAGCAGTACAGAAAGGAGAGGGCGGTGGAATTTTTTCTCTTTGAGCAAGGAAAGCTAACGGTGGAGGAGTACGACACTAAGTTTGGTGAGCTACTCCAGATGGCACCACATTTTGCAGATACACCGCAGAAAATGGCTGAGAAATTCAGGGATGGTCTGTGTGAGGAGATCCGCACACAACTGGCGACCATGAAAGGGTTGAGCTATCAAGAGCTGTTGAGCCATGCCTTGGACATTGAAGCGTCCAAGAACATGAAGAAATTGCCAGAATGGGGAGCGCAGGAGGCGCAGGCTTCAGGTTCGAACCAAAAGAGGAAATTTGATGAGCCGCCAAGGCAATTTGTGCAGGGTCAAGGCAATCAGAAACGCCACGACTAGGGCAGACCACAAAATTTCCAAGGGAGGCCAGACCCTCAGAACTTTCAAAGGTTCAACCCTCACCAGGCTCAGAGGCGAGATCAGGCGAGACCGCAGAACTGCCAAAGATGTGGCAGGAGACATACAGGTGGCTGTCAAGGAAATGCAGTCAGATGCTACAACTGCGGAGGGCAAGGTCAATATGCAAACAACTGCCCTACACCGCCAGTTCAGGGAGGCAACCGCCAGAACTTTCAGAGACCTGCCAACCAACATCTGAGGGCAATCAGAGGACACCGTCAGCCGTGGAGAGGCAATGCTGGAAACAGAGGAGGTGGTAAGCAAGGTAATCAGGCCCCACCTAGAAACCAGGAAGGGAACCAGCAAGGCGGTGACGGTCAACCGAGGAGAGCTAGAGCCTATGCTTTGGATGGGAATCAGGATGATGGCAATCTGGCAGGTATGGGATGCATTAATGATATACCTGTTATGGTATTATTTGATACGGGAGCATCGCATACATTCATTTCATCTGCATGTGTTGAGGCATTAGAACTTGAAGTAGAGAAGAATAGTCATGACTTGAACGTAGCAATACCTTCAGAAGAAACAACTATTTCTACTTTAGTGTGCCGAGACTTGAGAATCAAGATGAACGAGAATGAAATTCAAGTAGCCGAGTTGAATGTTTTGGATATTCATGACGTAGATGTAATCCTAGGAATGGATTGGTTGTTAGAAAATAAAGCGACGATTTTGTGTCATGAGAGAAGAGTAGTCATTCCGCAGCTAGGGAATGAGGAGGCATTCGTGCATGGATTTAGAAAGAAGCAGAGGGTACCTATAATCTCTGCAGTTCAGGCAATGAAGTTGTTGCGAATGGTCGAGAACCAAGCTTATCTAGTATATTTGGAAGGAGAAGAGAAACCCGAGCTAATAGTACAGGATGTTCTGATAGTAAGGGAGTTCGAGGACGTGTTTCCGAAGGAACTACCAGGGATACCACCAGATAGATAGGTGGAGTTTATCATTGATTTGGAACCGGGTGCGGCACCAATTTTTAAAGCACCGTACTGCATGGCCCCGAATGAGTTACAAGAGTTGAAGGTCCAGCTACAAGAGCTATTAGACATGGGTTATATCAGGCCAAGCGTGTCACCATGGGGTGCACCGGTTTTGTTTGTAAAGAAGAAAGATGGATCAATGCGTATGTGCATTGACTACAGAGAGCTGAATAAGTTGACGTTGAAGAATAGATACCCATTACCGAGGATCGATGATCTTTTTTATCAGCTCATGGGAGCAAAGGTGTTTTCTAAGATTGATCTTCGATCAGGGTACCATCAGTTAAAGATTCGGAAGGAGGACATTCCGAAGATAACGTTCAGAACTAGATATGGTCACTACGAGTTTGTAGTAATGCCGTTTGGACTCACTAATGCTCCTGCAGTGTTCATGGACTTAATGAACCGAGTATTCCATCCGTATCTTGATAACTTTGTGTTGGTGTTCATAGACGACATCCTAATATACTCGAAGAGCGAAACAGAGCATGAACAACATCTGAGAACGGTTTTGCAGACCCTGAGAGACGAAAAGTTGTACGCCAAATTCAGTAAGTGTGAATTTTGGCTAAGAGAAGTGACATTCTTGGGTCACATCGTTTCGGCAGACGGAATCAATATAGATCCAGCCAAGATTCAAACAGTGATGGACTGGAAATCACCAAATACGCCAAACGAGATTCGTAGTTTTCTGGGTTTAGCAGGCTATTACAGAAGATTCATCGAGGGCTTCTCCAAAATTGCGAAGCCGATGACCCAGTTACTACAGAAGAGTGTGAAGTTTGAGTGGTCAGAGGAGTGTGAGGAGAGCTTCCAGAAGTTGAAGCAATTGCTGACAACCGCGTCAGTTCTAGCAGTGCCGGAGCCAGATAAGAACTTCGAAGTTTACACTGATGTTTCGAAGAACGGGCTAGGTTGCGTGTTGATGCAAGACGGAAATGTGATAGCATATGCGTCAAGACAGTTAAGACCGCATGAAGTGAACTATCCAACTCATGACTTGGAGTTAGCGGCCGTAATTCATGCGTTAAAGATCTGGAGACATTATCTCTATGGAGTGAAATGTGCCATATTCACGGATCACAAGAGTTTGAAGTATTTCTTCGAACAAAAGAAATTTGAATATGAGGCAGAGAAGATGGTTAGAACTCGTGAATGATTACGATCTGATGATTAACTATCACCCAGGCAAAGCGAATTCAGTAGCAGATGCCTTGAGCAGAAAAGGAGAAGCTCAGTTAGGCTGTATGCTTACAAGAGAGAGCAGTTTGATCAGAGAGTTTGAGAAGCTTAGCTTGGAAGTGATATCACCTTCCGAGAGGAAGAGGTGTGATTTGGCAGCATTGGCAGTAGTGCCAGATTTGAGAGAGAGAATTGTGGAGGCATTGATAAACACTCACTTTGTGCATTTTACTGATGTGGATTTGCTCACTTTTGACCTTAGATTGGATTATTACGTGGTGTTTTCATACATTATCCATATTCTTTTAGGAATTACTACGTTTGGTCTGGTTTGTGGTTGTTTATGCAGATTTCACGCACAGTTGAGTTGTTTACAAGATTTGACCAAGTACCCTGGGGCCAACCGATGCTAGCTTGCACTGGGAAGAGGAAAGAGTCATAAAATACTGAAGAGTTCGCCGAAATCATGTTCGAGGCTGAATCGGCGACCCAAATGACACAACCGGCGATCGCCGGTCATGTAGATGGGTCGCCGATTGTGATTTTCCCAGCCATTCTCACGGCACATTATCGGCGACCCAAATGACACAACCGACGATCGCCGGTCATGTAGATGGGTCGCCGATTCTGCGGATTTTCACACCAACCTTTGACACACGATCGGCGACCCACATGCACAACCGGCGGTCGCCGATCGGGCAGTCTAAACCGCCGATTTTGTCACGATTTGACGTATTCTGACGAATCTGAAGCCCAAAACCATATCTTTTGGAGATTTGAAAAGCCCCAACTATAAATAGGACGTCCCTGAACCTAAATAAGGTTCCTTTTTCCAATTTTTGAAATTAGAGAGCTTAGAATTCACAGCAAAATCAGGGGAACTGGAAGAGCACTCCAGGAATTGAAGATTGAAGACACCACGAGTTTTTAATTTCCATGATTTTTGTTCTTGTGACTCTTTATCCTTTTGTTTTTCTAAAACTTAGCATGATTGGCTAAGTTTAGTCATGGATTCTAGGGTTCGAAACTTTGTAAATATTCATTCAATAATTTATGTGATTTAATGTTCCTGTTCCATTGATGTTCTGATTTCTTTGGGATTTTCATTAATTGCGAGATATTGGCCATTGATTGTGATTTGAATTGGTAGTTTTTGAACCGAGAGGTCTATGTTATCAATTAAGACGCAAATAAATCAGATTTATTAGAACAATTGTCCGAGAGGAAATTGAACTTTTGAAGGGTTTTGAAATCTAAGGTTTTTAATCAAGAGTAAAAGTCTTTTGTATGTCCGAGAGGAATCACTTGATCTTTTATTTCCATGTTATGGTTTAGAGTCCGAGAGGATCACCTGATAACGCATTTGCGATTAACTCACATCTTTGGGAATTAAATTGGGATTGAATTACATAAAGAGTTGTTGGATAATTATTCAAAGTGGATTGCCCTGGAATCCTATTTTCTCATAAGTTTTCTAAAATCAGCTAAATTAGTTATTTACTTTACTTTGCTTTTAAATCATTGATAGTTTAAATAAACCAACTTCAGGCATAGAAGGGAGACACAGAGATTGAGAAATTGCGTCAGAAGCTGAAAATCAAACCAGTGGGAGAGTATCGGGAAGCACCCGACAGTGCATTGCTATTCAGAGATGAAATTTTGGTGCCGAGATGTGAGGAATTAAGGAATGAGATATTGAGTGAGGCACATGATACGTCATATACCGCTCACCCAGGAAGTACTAAGATGTACCAAGATTTGAAAACCAAGTATTGGTGGGATGGTATGAAGAAGGATGTAGCCTTATACGTGGAGAAATGCTTAGTATGTCAGCAAGTTAAGGCGTTACATCAACGACCGTATGGGAAATTGCAGCCGTTAGACATTCCTGAATGGAAATGGGAACATATCACCATGGATTTTGTGACAGAATTGTCGAGGTCACAGAAAGGGAATACGGTGATATGGGTCGTAGTGGATCGTCTGACGAAGAGTGCACATTTTCTACCGATTAAGGTGAACTATGGGTCAGACAAGCTAGCTCAGATTTATGTCTGAGAGATAGTCAGACTGCACGGAGTGCCAAAATCTATTACGTCTGACAGAGATGCAAAGTTTACATCTCGCTTTTGGATGAGTTTACAACAAGAGTTGGGGACTCGCCTGAATTTTAGCACGGCGTTTCACCCTCAATCGGATGGTCAGTCTGAGAGAACCATCCAAACTCTCGAGGATATGCTGAGAACAGTGGTGTTAAATCGAGGAAGCGGTTGGGAGCCGATTTTGCCTTTGATCGAGTTTGCTTATAATAATAGTTATTAGGCAACAATCAAAATGGCTCCTTATGAGGCGCTATATGGAAGGAAGTGTCGTTCGCCTCTGTATTGGGATGAGGTAGGAGAACGGAAAGTGATTGGACCGGACGCAGTGAGTGAGATGATCGAGATAGTCCGGCAAATCAGGGAAAGAATCAGAGGAGCGCAGAGTAGACAGAAGTCTTATGCCGACTCTAGGAGGGCGGAGTTGTATTTTGATGTTGGGGACAAAGTGTTCCTCAAAGTTTCACCCTCCAGGGGAATAGTGCGCTTCGGGGTAAAAGGCAAGTTGAGACCGCGCTACGTGGGACCGTACGAAATATTAGAGCGCGTTGGTCCAGTGGCTTATAGGTTGGCATTACCCCCGAGTATGGGCAATATCCACAATGTGTTTCACGTGTCTCAGCTGAGGAAATATGTTTATGATCCGAGGCATGTGATTCGACAAGAAGACGTGATTTTGAACTCAAATTTACGGTACGAGGAAAAGCCAGAGGCCATACTAGACAGAAAGATTCAGGAGCTCCGAAATAAGTCAATTCCGCTCATTAAGGTGCTTTGGAGCCACCATGGGCATGAGGAAGCGACATGGGAGCTTGAGGAAAAGATGAAGGAGAGATATCCCGAGCTTTTTGAAGCTTTGTAAATTTTTGGGACGAAAATTTTATAAGGGTGAGGGGATGTAATACCCCGTATGTAATTAAGCTGTTGGATTAGTTATTTATGAGAAATTCCGGAAATTTAAAGCGTTTATATTTAATCGTTTGGAGAAATTGATGAAATTATGGAGTTGAGAAACATTTTTATTATTGAGGAATATTAAGGATTTATTGGGAATGCAATAAGGTGGGATATGAATTATCATGAATTAATGATATTGATTTGTGAAGAAATACAATTTAAGTTGAATTATCATGTATTTTGAAGACATCTTTGTGAGAATTGAGATAATGTGATTGGAGGAATTAATTTGGAGGTTTATGCATGAAGATTTGGAATAATCCATGTATTATATCAAGAAAATAAGAAGGAATAATATATATTACGTATATTAATATGTAATAAGGAGAATTATATACATTTAAATCAGAAATATATCATTTTTCACACCATATATTATAAGCTAGAGAGAGAAAGTCCTTTTCCCCCACTCAGAAAAACCTAGCTCGTCAGCCTCCTTGCCGGCGCGATTCCGGCCACCTCAGACCACCAATCGACAAGCCACCACCACCATCTTGAAGCTCGTTCTTCAAGCTTCATTTTGAGTACTCGTGGGCACCGTGAAGTGGAGAAACGGCGAAGATACCAAAGAGAGAAGGTGAGGGGGTAATCAACCTCTAATTTGTTGAGTTTTGATTTGAATCTTGTTTAATTGGATTTTAATCGTGAAATGGACATCATTTTCGTGTTCCTCATCGTGTAGAGAGGATTCGGACGGTGAGAAGTAAGTAAAACCACGTCGGAAAAGAGCTCTGCCGCCGTGAAGGGAGTTTTCCGGTGAGCTTCTTTCCAACTCCTATTTTGTGTCGATTTTCCGTGTTTGGGTGTTATATTCGTGTTCTAGAGTGTCTAGGGAGTCGATTAGTATCATTGCATGTAAGATCGGACGGAGGAATTGCGAGAAAATGCGAGTTGCAGGCCTGGAAATGGCGAGTTCGTCGGAGAAGACGACTCGTCCCGAACGGGATGGGTCGGTCCCGCTCGGGATGAGTCTCGAACGGGCAAGGGGTGAGAGCACGGGCTCCATCCCGTTCGGGATGACTTGATCCCGTTCGGGATGGCCCTTGGCCAGACAGAAAAATGTTCGTCGTCCATCCCGTTCTGGACGGACGAATTCCGTTCGGAATGGACTTCAACCTTAAGGGTTAAAACATGATTTTTAAGTTGATTTTCATTCCATTTTGAGTCAATTTAATCCCTAAGTTTAATATATGGATTGAGAAGCATGTTAAGCGTAATGATATGATTTAAGATGTGTTGCTTATGAAATACGAGTCGATATGGGATTGAACATGGATGTTGAGTTATAAAGGATGTTGAATTGGAATTGAATGATAAAGACTAGGGAATTATGTTGAGAAGTCTTGGTTATGAGTTGGTTTTGAATCCGATTAAGCTTGTCGTGGTCCTAGAATCGTTCGTCCTAACTTGGTGACCCTTGATTATTTGTAGGAGGTTGAGAATTGGAGAAGTAAGCTCAAGATAGCAAGAAACATCTATAACCAAAGCCAAATATCAGGTGGGAAACTATTTCAGTAAAAACCAAAAATGCGTGTTTTCTTTTCAAAATGTGTTAAAACTGTTTGTTTTAACTGAAACTGCTATGCATGTTTTGTGCTATTGTATCTGTCCCCTGTCGATTCCCATCGACAGGGAGAATAACTAATGAGTTTGGAACCAGGTTCTCATAACTGCGCTAGAACTCACTTAGTGAACAGGGTGTTAGCCCCTTTGATAATGAAATGGGTGAACCGACCCCATATGTTGTTGTTGTTGGAATGAGGCGGAGTGTCCTCCAGTTGGATCCTGTGAATATTATTGTTAAAACAATCGGGTCTCAAAATGGGTTTCTGAGACTAGTTCACTTAGATGACAGTAGGTTGAGTGTGTTTACATTCCTGACTGATCATCGTAACTTGGAAGTCGGCCAACTTCCAGTTACAACACTGAAACAGATATGATAATATATAAATAGCACGTGCAAAATAAAATGTTTTAGATAGCATGGTTCTTTTCAACAAAACCCCATGTCTATCTGTGTGAGTTGCATAGCAGGTTTCCTATATAAATGTATGTTTTTGGGCATGTTTCTCATTGGGTACGTAAGTACTCAGCCCCTCGCATTATTTCTAAAACGTGCAGGTTAAGCAGCAAGGATGGGAGTTTAGGGGTGTAAGCTGGTGAAATGAAGCGGCTTTTGAAGAGTTAAAAGATCCTGTGGCATGTATCTTCATATACATGTCACCATCACGCTACACACACTGCTGCACCACTCTCTGAAATTCCCTTCCCTTTTGAATATTTTCAACCTTTGAATTTTGTTACTAAATTGACTCGAAGTACAATTTCTTACTGTTTACTTATCTTTTCTTCAAATTTAAGTCTTCCGCTTTATTATTTGAAAAATGTGTTTGATAAAACCTGAAACATCAATGTAACGTGGCCCCAAACTGGGAAGGTCAGTTGGGGGCGTTACAGAGGTGGTATCAGAGCTTGAGTTTTCAAGTTTTAAAATTAATTTTCAAAATATTTTGAAAACTTCGAGTCTTAGAATGTTTTGGAAAATCTGTGTGAAGTGATCGCTCATGCTTACACCCTACTCCATCCTGCGCTACCTGAGGTATGTTTTAAAGTTTTAAAGTTTAGGTTTTAAAAGTTTCCCTGCTTGCAATTTCAATAAGATTCGAGTATTTTGAAAACATTACAAATGTTTTGAAAGTTATTTGAAATTGGAAAGAAAGCAAAGTTTAGGAGGAATAAGGAGTTGAAATGTTTTGATTTGGACTGATTTGAACTTGATTGATTTTGTGTTAAGCAAGAGAGCTAACACTGGTGATTTGAAAGTAATATGGAAGTGTTGGGTTTGAGAGTTGCGTTTATGAAAGTTGAGAATTTGATGAATGGGAAAGTTTTGATGTTTAAAAGATAAAAAAAAATTCGTGTTTATTTGGCACCGGTGAGGTGACCTCTTTTGAAAGTGTGAAATGAATTTGAAATGATGTGTTGAATGTTGAATAAATTGCAAGCATTTAAAACCTTGATGTTATGGCTATAGATGTGCTAGATGAATAATGAGCTCTAGTATGGCATAATCTGATGTTGAATTAAAGGATAACTAGGACGGATCGGACTGACAAAATAATTGTGGGCCTTGAAAAGGCATTGACTTGATTTGGAGTGTGGAAATTGAAAATTTCCTTAGTTGTGATTTGATTGAGTAGTGAGGGAACGAGTTGACTTGTAGAAACTACAAGCTAATGTGCAGTCGTACAGAATGTACATGGTGAACCTAATAGATGTATTAGACTCGAAGTGAGTCAGTGTGTTGTGTGAGGATCCGAGGGAACCTCAGTTGGGTGTGTGGTGTAGTTATTATATATGACCTCGTACTGACTGTTTATTATATGTTTTGGTGGCAGATGGCATCACAAGATCGATTAGTGAGACGTTTCAGGGAGTGACTTCCTTTCACTGAGGATAACCTCGCAGCAGCTTTAGTGGATTACCTGGAGTTATGGAAGAGAGTACGCCACTTAGGAGTGATAGATAGAGAGGCGATGGAGCTAACAATGAACCTTATGCCGGAGAGATGGACTAACTGGGTATTATCATTGACTAGATGGCATTGTAACAACGAGACAGGCACCGTGGGAAGTTATCGTCATTTTATGGGAGACCTGATTCAGAAGGTGGTTGCTGAGGGGAGCCCTTCGCCAGCATCTTCCAGAGGCACGCAGGCATCTCGGACCAGGACCTCGTCACCCGAGTATACTCCAGCTTCGCCACCAGCGCCAGCTGATGCCCAGATTGCACCTGTGCATGCACCTACTTCGAGACGGAGAGTGCGACCAGTGCCTAGTACTCCGACCGCGACATACATGCCATTTTCGCCCGGATATCCGCAGGGAGGGACCTATGATCCGTATGCACTTGGTAACATGTCCATGGCTTCAGTCCAGTCTCCTACACAGTACCAGGACCCGATATTGCCTTCAGGAGACCTTAGACCACCCGTTCCATCGTATCTGCAGTCACAGTGGGAGGTTGGAGGACCGAGTCGGGTCGGACCAGCACATGATTCAGGTCGGGACAGCGCGGAGATGTGGCCTAGATCGACTCCTAGCGGACAGGAGGATATGTTTGGCGGTTACGGGACCATCCATGGCTATGGCACGAGACAGGCGCCGATATGCCTATCCAGCGATACAGAGGGCAGTCGAGGCAGGAGGACAGACGCTTCGGATGGAGGAGAGGGACCGATAAAGGTCGAGGATGACGAGGAGGAGGAGGACCCATCTGAGGGATCTGAGTGATGGATATTATGACTTTATTTTTCAGTTGTTCTGTACCCCACTTGAACCTTTTATTTTGTGGTAGACGCATCTGTTGATGTTGATGAAGACCTTTATCTTGATGAATTGGATTAGAACGATGTGTTGACGAGTTAATTGATTATTGCAAGATTGTTGAATTATTATGAAAGATGGTTATTTGAAAATTTTTAGTTGAGTAATAATTATCTTGTTGAGACTTTTGAGAGATATTGACTGATGTTATTTTGCAGAAAGAAATAATGGAATATATTGATCAAGGCAGAGGGAGAGGCCGAGGTCGAGGAAGAGGTAGAGGCAGAGGCCAGAGGGGCCGAGGGCGTGGGAGAGCCATCCCACAACCGATGCATGAGGAACCACACTGGGAGGAAGTTCCTGCAAACCAGGAGTATGAGGAATTAGAAATTTTATCTAATGATGAGGATGCTGCAGGACAGCATGGACCAGTTCCACCACCCCAAGGAAACATACCAAAAATTCCATCAGTGATGTGGGTGGAAACATTCAGAAAGCAGCACCCTCCGACTTTCGATGGGACTGGAGGACCCACAGCAGCAGAGGATTGGATCCGCGAGCTTGAAAAGATATTCAAGCACATGAGATGCTCCGAGGAGGAGAAGATTAACTGCATGTCCTACCAGCTCAAGGGAAAAGCGGACAGATGGTGGGAGACTTATGCTAAGTCTGTCGCACCAGCAGAAAGGGATAACATAAGCTGGGAAAGTTTCAAGGAAGCATTCTTCGAGAAGTATGTTCCGAAGCAGTACAGAAAGGAGAGGGCGGTGGAATTTTTTCTCTTTGAGCAAGGAAAGCTAACGGTGGAGGAGTACGACACTAAGTTTGGTGAGCTACTCCAGATGGCACCACATTTTGCAGATACACCGCAGAAAATGGCTGAGAAATTCAGGGATGGTCTGTGTGAGGAGATCCGCACACAACTGGCGACCATGAAAGGGTTGAGCTATCAAGAGCTGTTGAGCCATGCCTTGGACATTGAAGCGTCCAAGAACATGAAGAAATTGCCAGAATGGGGAGCGCAGGAGGCGCAGGCTTCAGGTTCGAACCAAAAGAGGAAATTTGATGAGCCGCCAAGGCAATTTGTGCAGGGTCAAGGCAATCAGAAACGCCACGACTAGGGCAGACCACAAAATTTCCAAGGGAGGCCAGACCCTCAGAACTTTCAAAGGTTCAACCCTCACCAGGCTCAGAGGCGAGATCAGGCGAGACCGCAGAACTGCCAAAGATGTGGCAGGAGACATACAGGTGGCTGTCAAGGAAATGCAGTCAGATGCTACAACTGCGGAGGGCAAGGTCAATATGCAAACAACTGCCCTACACCGCCAGTTCAGGGAGGCAACCGCCAGAACTTTCAGAGACCTGCCAACCAACATCTGAGGGCAATCAGAGGACACCGTCAGCCGTGGAGAGGCAATGCTGGAAACAGAGGAGGTGGTAAGCAAGGTAATCAGGCCCCACCTAGAAACCAGGAAGGGAACCAGCAAGGCGGTGACGGTCAACCGAGGAGAGCTAGAGCCTATGCTTTGGATGGGAATCAGGATGATGGCAATCTGGCAGGTATGGGATGCATTAATGATATACCTGTTATGGTATTATTTGATACGGGAGCATCGCATACATTCATTTCATCTGCATGTGTTGAGGCATTAGAACTTGAAGTAGAGAAGAATAGTCATGACTTGAACGTAGCAATACCTTCAGAAGAAACAACTATTTCTACTTTAGTGTGCCGAGACTTGAGAATCAAGATGAACGAGAATGAAATTCAAGTAGCCGAGTTGAATGTTTTGGATATTCATGACGTAGATGTAATCCTAGGAATGGATTGGTTGTTAGAAAATAAAGCGACGATTTTGTGTCATGAGAGAAGAGTAGTCATTCCGCAGCTAGGGAATGAGGAGGCATTCGTGCATGGATTTAGAAAGAAGCAGAGGGTACCTATAATCTCTGCAGTTCAGGCAATGAAGTTGTTGCGAATGGTCGAGAACCAAGCTTATCTAGTATATTTGGAAGGAGAAGAGAAACCCGAGCTAATAGTACAGGATGTTCTGATAGTAAGGGAGTTCGAGGACGTGTTTCCGAAGGAACTACCAGGGATACCACCAGATAGATAGGTGGAGTTTATCATTGATTTGGAACCGGGTGCGGCACCAATTTTTAAAGCACCGTACTGCATGGCCCCGAATGAGTTACAAGAGTTGAAGGTCCAGCTACAAGAGCTATTAGACATGGGTTATATCAGGCCAAGCGTGTCACCATGGGGTGCACCGGTTTTGTTTGTAAAGAAGAAAGATGGATCAATGCGTATGTGCATTGACTACAGAGAGCTGAATAAGTTGACGTTGAAGAATAGATACCCATTACCGAGGATCGATGATCTTTTTTATCAGCTCATGGGAGCAAAGGTGTTTTCTAAGATTGATCTTCGATCAGGGTACCATCAGTTAAAGATTCGGAAGGAGGACATTCCGAAGATAACGTTCAGAACTAGATATGGTCACTACGAGTTTGTAGTAATGCCGTTTGGACTCACTAATGCTCCTGCAGTGTTCATGGACTTAATGAACCGAGTATTCCATCCGTATCTTGATAACTTTGTGTTGGTGTTCATAGACGACATCCTAATATACTCGAAGAGCGAAACAGAGCATGAACAACATCTGAGAACGGTTTTGCAGACCCTGAGAGACGAAAAGTTGTACGCCAAATTCAGTAAGTGTGAATTTTGGCTAAGAGAAGTGACATTCTTGGGTCACATCGTTTCGGCAGACGGAATCAATATAGATCCAGCCAAGATTCAAACAGTGATGGACTGGAAATCACCAAATACGCCAAACGAGATTCGTAGTTTTCTGGGTTTAGCAGGCTATTACAGAAGATTCATCGAGGGCTTCTCCAAAATTGCGAAGCCGATGACCCAGTTACTACAGAAGAGTGTGAAGTTTGAGTGGTCAGAGGAGTGTGAGGAGAGCTTCCAGAAGTTGAAGCAATTGCTGACAACCGCGTCAGTTCTAGCAGTGCCGGAGCCAGATAAGAACTTCGAAGTTTACACTGATGTTTCGAAGAACGGGCTAGGTTGCGTGTTGATGCAAGACGGAAATGTGATAGCATATGCGTCAAGACAGTTAAGACCGCATGAAGTGAACTATCCAACTCATGACTTGGAGTTAGCGGCCGTAATTCATGCGTTAAAGATCTGGAGACATTATCTCTATGGAGTGAAATGTGCCATATTCACGGATCACAAGAGTTTGAAGTATTTCTTCGAACAAAAGAAATTTGAATATGAGGCAGAGAAGATGGTTAGAACTCGTGAATGATTACGATCTGATGATTAACTATCACCCAGGCAAAGCGAATTCAGTAGCAGATGCCTTGAGCAGAAAAGGAGAAGCTCAGTTAGGCTGTATGCTTACAAGAGAGAGCAGTTTGATCAGAGAGTTTGAGAAGCTTAGCTTGGAAGTGATATCACCTTCCGAGAGGAAGAGGTGTGATTTGGCAGCATTGGCAGTAGTGCCAGATTTGAGAGAGAGAATTGTGGAGGCATTGATAAACACTCACTTTGTGCATTTTACTGATGTGGATTTGCTCACTTTTGACCTTAGATTGGATTATTACGTGGTGTTTTCATACATTATCCATATTCTTTTAGGAATTACTACGTTTGGTCTGGTTTGTGGTTGTTTATGCAGATTTCACGCACAGTTGAGTTGTTTACAAGATTTGACCAAGTACCCTGGGGCCAACCGATGCTAGCTTGCACTGGGAAGAGGAAAGAGTCATAAAATACTGAAGAGTTCGCCGAAATCATGTTCGAGGCTGAATCGGCGACCCAAATGACACAACCGGCGATCGCCGGTCATGTAGATGGGTCGCCGATTGTGATTTTCCCAGCCATTCTCACGGCACATTATCGGCGACCCAAATGACACAACCGACGATCGCCGGTCATGTAGATGGGTCGCCGATTCTGCGGATTTTCACACCAACCTTTGACACACGATCGGCGACCCACATGCACAACCGGCGGTCGCCGATCGGGCAGTCTAAACCGCCGATTTTGTCACGATTTGACGTATTCTGACGAATCTGAAGCCCAAAACCATATCTTTTGGAGATTTGAAAAGCCCCAACTATAAATAGGACGTCCCTGAACCTAAATAAGGTTCCTTTTTCCAATTTTTGAAATTAGAGAGCTTAGAATTCACAGCAAAATCAGGGGAACTGGAAGAGCACTCCAGGAATTGAAGATTGAAGACACCACGAGTTTTTAATTTCCATGATTTTTGTTCTTGTGACTCTTTATCCTTTTGTTTTTCTAAAACTTAGCATGATTGGCTAAGTTTAGTCATGGATTCTAGGGTTCGAAACTTTGTAAATATTCATTCAATAATTTATGTGATTTAATGTTCCTGTTCCATTGATGTTCTGATTTCTTTGGGATTTTCATTAATTGCGAGATATTG
>JAPKLW010007693.1:0-14580 GCA_026898455.1 Plectranthus barbatus | reverse complement strand
GGACGGACGTGTTCCGTTCGGAACGGGCTGCGGTTTTCATGTATAAAACTTGATTTTTGACTCGTTTCTTTTCCTATTCGAATTATGCTTGATCCCTAAGTTTATATATCGATTATAGATGCATGTTAGGTGTATAATCATGCATTGGATTGTGAAATGAGACGTTAACATCGTCGGTTTGGATCGAAGGAAATTATGAGAATCATGTTAGGGTTGAAGTGATTATGAGTTGGTTATCTGATTTTGGTTGAATTCACTATTGTCCTAGATCCTAATTAGTTGGCCCTGATTATGTTGTAGGAGTTTGAAGCGAGGATCAGATAAGCTCATACTAGTGGAAAGACATCTATACCATAAAGCCTAACACCAGGCGGGAAACTATTTCAGTACAAGCAAAATGTGTGTTTTTCTTTTTCGAAAATGTGTTAAAACTGTTTTGTTTTAAACTGAGACTGCTATGCATGTATTGTGCTATTGTATCTATCCTTTGTCGATTCCCATCGACAGAGAGTATTACTAATGAGTTTAGAACCAAGTTCCATAACTGCGCTAGAACTCATTTAGAGAACAGGGGTAGAAGCCCCCTTAAGATTGTAAATTGGGTGAACTGTCCCCATTTGTGGTTGAAATAAGGTGGAAATTCTCTTGTGTTTTGGATCCAGGGGATAATGTTTAAACGATCGGGTCTCAAACTGGATTAATGAGACTAGTGCACTTCGATGACAGTAGGTTGAGTGTGTTTGCATTTCTGATTGATCATCGTAACTTGGAAGCCGACCAACTTCCAGTTATAATACCGAAACAAATATAATAACATGTTAAATAGCGCGCAAACAAAAATGTTTTAGATAGCGCGGTTCATTTCAACAAAACCTCGTGTCTATCTGTGTGAGTTGCATAGCATAATCTCATATATAATGTATGTTTTCGGGCAATGTTTCTCATTGGGTACATTAGTACTCAGCCCCTCATATTATTTCTAAAATACGCAGGTTGAGCAGCAAGGATGGGCGAGCAGGGGTATAAACAGGCGAAGTAAAGAATTTTGAAGAAATCATAGATCCTGAGATATGCATCTTCATATGCATATCTCCGCCACGTTACACACACGCTGCAACACTCTCTGTTCTATCCTTCCCAGTTTCTGAAAAATGTTTGAATACTTTTTATCTAAAACTGACTCGAAGTACTTTTTTATGTTATTTAAATATCTTTCATTTTATTTAAAGTCTTCCGCATTAATTAAATGAGAAAAAGTTTGACAAAACCTGAAACATCAATGTAATGCGACCCCAAATTCGGGAAGGTCAGTTGGGGGCGTTACAGCTCAATTGGTGACATCTTACCCTTAAGGTTTGGTGTCAAATGGTAGGGGATGGGTTCGATCCCTCCTACCAACAACCTTCCAAGCTTGGTAGACGCCAGCTGGAGATGTGGTTGGAGTGCATCGGACTGCAGGCCCTGACATCGCCGGACCCGAGGGGTGGGATGTTACAATTAGTTTAGATTTAGAGTTCTTTCAAAAATTCAAATCTCTTAGTTCTTCATTGTCTGTGTCCCATTTTTTTAATTCACCACAAAAAAAATATATTTATTTATCTGTTCATTATATTTTGTAATATTTATTTTCTTCTAGTATCAAAATTTCATAACTTTCTTTTCTTTTATTTTTTTCTCAACTTCAAATTTTCAATTAAGTTGTATCAACCGATTAACTAGCTGGTGAGATCCTAAATTTAAATGTTGATGAAAGTATTGAAGATTCATCTGAATACTCATTCATTGTTTCAACTCTTGCAATTTTACCATAATAGATGAAAGATATTTATTATGATTTATTTTATATGTTATAAATTTTAATGTCTTAATTAATATTTCTCTCCGTCAAAATTGTAAGTGGAATATTGACGACTAAGGTGAATGATTGATCAGTATTTAGAAATGAGCAAGTTTGACCACTAGTATTTGAATTTAAGATGTATCTATGTATCTTGGGATATTTGATTGAGGATTTTAGTTTTAAATAAAGTTACAATTTTATTTATTTATCCAATACAAGATTTGAACAATCAAATATAAATGTTTTGTATTATCTTATCAAATTTTTATTTGATTATAATTGTGTTTATTGAAATGGATTCTTATTGAATTAATTATTTAGATTCTTATCAGATCTTTATCGGATCGAATCCATAACGGATCATTTGGATTGGATACTTATCGGATCCTTAATGGATACGGATCGAATTCGTGCGGATACGAATTTTAGCTTAACGGATTGGATGCGGATACGAATACGGATTTTGATTTTTCTTAACGGATCGGATATGGATTTGACCTTAACGGATCATATCAATAATGGATTGACACGATAAGGATCCGATCCGCACGAATTGCCACCCCTACCTCTGAGGTTAAGCTAACAAATTGATTTTTCGACTCTGCTGTCTACAGTCGGTACACCCCAGAGCCGAAGGCCGTGGCCTAAACGGACCTACCCTGACCCGATTTGAACGAGTTAACACCTGATTCCTAGCCTAGCTGTAGAGCACGAAGCTGCCGGAACTGCACAGGTGCAGCTTGCAGGTAAAGCTTACAAGGTGCATCCAGCAGACACAGCAAGGTACATAGAACGCAACTAAAACCGGCTAGTCATAAAAGGTAGCCACGCACCTCAACACCTCACTAGGGACGACACCTCACGCACCTCCCTCAAGCAGGTCATCCAAGCAGGTACGCAGCCAGGACCCTCGAGGGAGCAACTCACGGATAAGCCTTGGCAGCTCCTAAGAAGGCGCGAACAATTGCACCAACCCCTACTTTCCCAAAGGTGGCTACAACAACTCCTAAATCTTAGGAAAACCTAGCGGCTAGGGTTTACCACTTGTACTCGACTCCCCTATAAACTATAAATAGGGGCAGTCAACCCTATTCCATTATATTCTATGATCCTTGCTCATAATGTTTACTTTTGGCTTAGCTGTAAGCCTGTAACGCTGTTCAAGCTTTTTCTTCGCACCTTGTACCTACACTTATCAAAGGAATTACAGTTTCACCTTGCTTTAAGTGACTTTTACCCTTTGATTATAATTATTATTGTCAATCTTTACTTTTCTTGTATTATTTCTTGATATATTCCTCGTTGGTTCCTGAGGCCCCGTATCCGTACGAAATCGAACCTCAACACAATGCATCAATGAATTGTTGAAATCTTCGTCCCCTGACTCTGACGAATCTTCATCAAGATTAGCCTCCTCGACATCATCTCCTTGATCGGCCTGCTCGTCATCATCAGGCTCCACGACACCACCCTCGTTTAAGTTAGGAATATGTGAACTCCCGTTTGCACCTTCAAAAGGTTGATAAAAACACATTGAAAAAACAAATCTTTGAAGTTCCTCCAATCATGGACTAAACTGGCATGCGGTGGTGGACTGAATGAAGATATGAAAGGTCTAAGGGAATGAGTCCCGTTGTGAACTCTCACCACCAATGTTGATTATATTATTCAAAATACTCCCTCATTCCTGCCTCATTAGTCCCATTTTCCATTTTCGTCTGTTCCACAGAATCAGTCTCATTTTCTAAAATGGAAAAAAATATCATCACATCAATAAAATATTAATTCAACTACGCTTACAAATATTGGTTACTGTGTCCGATCAAAATGGGACTAATGACCCGAGACGAAGGGAGTAACATAAATATTTAGTTCTGAATAAAGAGTGAAAAGTCGCTTGACATAAACATCCGTCACCAACAAAGATCTTACAATTCTTCCACTTCGACTTGGGATGTATAATAGATATTATACTCGCCCGGAATGTTTTCTGAATCGAAAATCAACTGGATGTTGGTAAGTAAACCAACATTTCTTCTCCGCCAATGTAGTTGTACGATTCATCCAATTGGCCATTATAGTGAACAAATACAACGTACCAGTTCTCCATGTTGAAAAACGAATAAATATCTTTCCAAACTAGGAAAAAGTGAATATAATGAAGATAGAGAGTAAGAGGAACGAATATTGCAATTGCTTAATTTCAAGTGTGTATGCTACTCTGCATATGAATTCGATGATATAAAGTAAAAAAAATCAATTATTTTCCTGACTTGAATGAATTGATCAATACAATATTGTGCATCCACTCATTTGCAATTCATTGTATGAGTAATTTGCATTCAGTCATCTAGTCAAAAAGAAAATATTGTCATGCATGTATCATGTCAATATACTTTATGAGTTAATTTGACCATATTGCAAGCATAAAGTAGGAAAATATTGCAGACCGAACAATAATTGAAATTTTGAATTAAAAAAAAGGTTCAGACCGAAACCGACTCGATACCAACCCGATTCAGACTTGTGTCGGAAACACACACCACTTTCTGACAAAATTTCGACGTGGGTCGGAATCGGGCCAAGTTCGGGTCTTGATTCTGACCCAAGTCAGACCCCATTTCATGTGATACAAACTATTCTTATTCTGACCCGATTCAAGGGCGATTCTGAGCCAATTACATACATTTTCCATTTATTTTTTAGGATCTTATTATAATACTATTATAAAATACATTTAATATACATTTTTGGCAATTATCTCATAATCATCACACCAATAATTGCATCAATTTCAAACTAAAACAATTTTTCATGTAAAAAGATATACTTTTAAGTATTTTTTTAGATTTGTTATAAGAAGTGGATATTTTCATAATATTTTTTTATAAATTTCGCTATTTCAAATTATTTCCACTTTATTTAATCTAATGTAACAGGTTGATTGGAAATTAATAAAATAAAAAGAAAAATAATTTTCAAATTGTTTTTTTTTTTTTTAAAGAAGAAGCAAAAAACAGGGGAAGATCTCCTCTATCAACCGTAGTCTGATTTCAACCTCCCCTACCAGCAAATCAAACAGATCGGAATCCAGATTCTGAAACTCCAGCCCCACTGTAGCATCCTCCACTTCTGGTTTCTTCCCGTTCCTATTGATCGGTATAAAATACGCTCTTATTTTCTTGATTTGATTTCTAAGGAAAGCTGAGAGAAACCAAATCTCCCAACTTACCTGAATTCACCATTCACACGGGCTTTTGATTTCGACAATGACGAACCCGATGTGTTAACGATGATATGGATGGAATTGAACCCTTCTCCACCGCCGTCCTTGCGCTTGTTCACGACAGCAACAGGCTGCCGTTGATTCGCCAGCAGCCACCTTCTTCTGCATTCCTACGAACATGATCACCTTTATTCCTAAAACCCTCCAAAAATCCCTGTTGCCTACTATTTTCATTCTTCTTGCTCATGGACCCCTACACCGCTCGTCCTGCTGTAGTCATCGATAACGGCACCGGGTAATTCCTCGTTTCAAACAATTTCGCTGGTTTAATCGAACTGTTTGATTAAATGCCTAGGAGATTTTGTAATCCCTTATTCCTTTATGTTCAGGTTTACGAAAATGGGTTTTGCTGGGAATGCAGAACCGTGTTTCACAATCCCAACAGTAGTAGCCCTGAATGATTCAGTCACCAATCCTGCACGAGGTAGCACCACTAAGAGTAGCAATTGGTTGGTTCAGCATAGCGCGGGGGTAATGGCTGATCTGGACTTTCATGTTGGAGAAGACGCCTTGTCTAAATCTAGAAGTAGTAGCTCTTATAGCTTGACTTATCCTATTAGACATGGCCAGGTTGATAATTGGGATGCAATGGAGAGGTTCTGGCAGCAGTGTATATTTGATTATTTACGTTGTGACCCAGAGGATCATTACTTTTTGTTGACCGAGAGCCCGTTGACTGCGCCGGAGAACCGGGAATATACTGGCGAGATCATGTTTGAAACTTTTAATGTCCCAGGCGTTTATATTGCTGTGCAGCCTGTGCTTGCTTTGGCTGCTGGATACACGACATCCAAGGTTGGTATTTGCATTGTTTTGAAGCTCCGAGCTGTGCTATTTACTTGAGATTCTCAATGCCAGTTGTCTACTGGCTTGAACTATCGGCCAGCTTGGTTTGTTACGAGGAAATGCAATTGATTAGCCCTAAGTTTTTCATAACTTTATGATGAATTTTCTCATGAAAATTGTGTCGGTATTTTAACATGCTCTTTTTAGTTTAGAAGCTAAGATTTAGATTTTTTTTTCCTTTCCAAACTTAATGTCAATGTTAAATTTGATGCGCGTTGAAGATGTTCAAATAAACTTCTTAATGCATAACTGCTCCTTATAATTGCTGATAGTTGATTGTATTTCCATCACTTCTTCTTAGTGTGAGATGACAGGAGTTGTTGTGGATGTTGGGGATGGGGCCACTCATGTTGTGCCTGTTGCTGATGGATATGTTATTGGAGGCAGCATTAGGTCAATTCCAATCTCGGGGGAAGATGTGACTGTGTTTGTCCAGCAGCTCATGAGGGTATATATATATATATATATATATATATATATATATATTTCAATATCTATGTTTTGTAACAAAGTAGATTATGCTTCATGATCACGACTCTTTAGTAATGTGTTAAACATTGATTAGGTTGATTTTTATGTTTTTTTTGAGAACGATTAGATTGATTCTGAAATTCCAATAAGCTTAAAAGACAATTGAAAAACAGTGAATAGTTCTTATGGTCTTACCTTGAATAGTCTTAAATATATCCTCATATTCTTATTTGTTCACTTGCTCATTTTTGCATTTTTCTTGATAAATATCTAAAGAAGTTGCGGACCCCCATTATTGTGAGCCTTTTGGGTTTTCATTTCTACCTAAACTTAGGGAGTATAGTTGTTTTTTCAACCCATAACGCCACCTTTGCGCTCGCTCTTCCACATCTTCCTTTAATTGTTTGTCTGAGAAATGATTATCATTAAATCAAAGTGCATTGAGTTTCTGTTTGTTCTGGTAGTTCTTATGGTTTAATGATCCATCTAAAAGAATATGAGGACCCACTTATATTATGGACTATTTCAGGTCTTAATCCATTTGACTGTATTCTGAATATTGTCTTTTGGTAATGTTATCTAGGACCAGGTGGTTATATTAACGGAACATGCTTATAGTTTTTTATCTGAGAATTTTTGTATAACAGTTTGATATCCTTAATCCATTGGTTGTCTTTTTTCTTTCACGTGTTAGTGTTTTTGTCATTTGTTTTTGACGATATTGTTCCATGTAGGAAAGAGGAGAGAATCTTCCACTTGAGGATTCATTTGAAGTAAGCCGGAAAGTGAAGGAAATGTATTGCTATACTTGTTCTGATATCATCAAGGTATAGCCCAAAACCCCTAAAATAGGATTTGGTGCTTGTTACTCGTGTACCTGCAACTTTTATCGCAACAAAACAGCATATATGTGTGTTTCTGTTTCGATGTTGGGTATAATCTAAAATTTACGAGTCTACATGGTCCCTTAGTTTATATCTCTTACAAATGAGAGAATTTTTTAATCGGCCTATATTCTTCTCAAGTGCAGGAGTTCAATAAGCATGACAAAGAACCTGCAAAATACATTAAACAGTGGAAAGGTATTAAGCCAAAAACCGGAGCACCATATTCTTGTGATATAGGCTATGAACGGTTCCTTGGCCCAGAGGTTTGCTTGCTCACCATCTTTAACCTTAGCTGTCCAGCAGTATGTTTCATATTATATGGGGTGGGCTAAAAACATGATGTATGCTTTATGAGCCAAAATGGCTTTTGCTCACATGAATGATTTATTGGTCCACTATATTCTCCAAAATCTGCTCATGTATGTAATTAATGCACTTTCAAGTAAACGAGAATAAGTCATGATTATATGCCTCAATAAACAAAAAAGGGGACAGATCAAAAGTTCCACTTATAGATTTAATGTTTATATTTGGATTATGTTTCACCATGGCAGAGGAGAAAACATCAGCCCAAGCTGGATTGTGAAAACTCTGTGAAGCCTCACGAGAAACTCTGCTGAAGGTTCCTTGGCTTTCTTGTGCAGGTTTTCTTCAACCCTGAAATTTATAGTAGTGATTTTACAACCCCTTTACCTGATGTGATAGACAAATGTATTCAGTCAGCACCAATAGATACAAGAAGAGCTTTGTACAAGGTGATGTAAACTGTATAATTCTATTTTGTTGTTGATTGCCTCTCACTTTCGTGATTTTATTTGTTACGGAGATCATAGGAATATGCTTATCTGATGTATTGCAGAATATTGTATTATCTGGAGGATCAACCATGTTCAAAGACTTCCCCAGAAGGTTGCAACGTGATCTAAACAAAATTGTTGATGCTCGAGGCCTTGCATCAGATGTCCAGCTTGGCGGACAATTAAAGGTCAGCTGTTAGGTTACTTAAACACTCACTCTCAATGACAATTGGGACCTTCTACTAAAAATTATTTTTTCACTGATGTTTTTCTCCAGTCTCAACGCATGGAAGTAAATGTTGTTAGCCATCCTATCCAGAAATATGCTGTTTGGTTTGGTGGCTCAGTGCTTGCATCCACGCCTGAGTTTTATACGGTATATTTTGTTATCTTCGTTTTGAAGTTCTATTATCTATTCCTAAGAATGTTGATTTTTTACTGCCATCTTTATATTGATATATAAATTAATGATTCAATCCAATTGCAGATGTAAAATTAATTGCGTTGTCTTGAATCTTAGTCAATAAGAGGAGGCAGGGTATCTAAGGACTTGCACTGTGCTATCAACTTCAGTATCAGCCCGGACTAACTTATATCTTAAATCTAATGAATAAGTAGTAAAATTTGTAAGTGCTCATATGTTTCTAGTATTAGTTCGTCCAATTATGTGGTTATATAGAGAATGTCACCGCTACATAGTCAAGTCCACCATGTGTCACTCAATCTTACACATACATCAAGCATGCCGTCCTGTTTTTACCGGGCTATATTAATTTTCAAATTATTATATTGCTATCATTTGCTTGGTGAGGGCAGCCACTTGAGCTAAAACTAGGAATCCTGAGTTCTTCTGCAAGTGTCTTCACAGGCTGTAATTAATTCCTAGGAATACTCCTTGAGTTGCATCATTAACTTCAAAGATATATGCAGTGGAGAACTTATCATTTTCTTATTAGTTTGAGTTAATTTTTTTTTGTGCGGAATAAAAATACATTTATTTAAGCTCACATATCCAGATGTCTCCTGGAATCTAGAACCCATGACCTCTTTGTCAGAGGCAAGATACTTTCACCACTGCGCCCCGAGTAAACATTGTGGTCTAGTTTTACATGTAGGAGACTAGGAGTGGTTAGGACTTCTGCATCCTAGTCTTTATCATAGGATCAATGCAATATGCCATATATTTACCCTAATATTACCTGTGAGTCTCTATGTTAAGTATCTGGTTGGTCTTACATAAGCTTTAGGACTGGTGGAAGAATAGGGTGCAATTCTTAGCTAAGAATCCATAGTTTCAGAGAAATTGACAGAAGATCAAAGTAACTAAAGGCTTTAATGAAATTTGATATAGATAGGGTGGTGTAACATTTTATATGATCCCACTAACATCTGCAGATATCCACCTTGGTCAAGTAAATGTTTGGCATCACAGTAAAATTGATAAGTTGTGGACATTCTGAATACAAGATGTCACTGAGCTGTGCCAATTTGGATAATCAAATATTGTGGGCGATTTTCATGATTTGATCTCTCTATCCTTCACTCCGCCCCTTACTGTGTCTGACTGTCTGTGCATGGTAACTTCTTATCAACATGGATCTTGAACGTTCTTTTGTTTTATTCCATTCAGTCATGCCATACAAAAGCTGAGTATGAGGAATACGGAGCAAGCATATGCCGAACAAACCCAATATTCAAAGGGATGTTTTGACATTAAGGGAAGGCATTTTCTATTGCCAGCGCGATCTGGGGTTAGCACAATTCTGCAGATACAGAGATTTATATTCTTTTCATCCTTTCGTGTAACAAATGAGTAGGAAGTAACAAATTTTGAGAGCTAATGGTGTCCCTGCTTCTGTTTCACAGTGGAAAAATGGCCACTTGATTCCATTGGGGGGTTTAGCTGAATGCTGTTTCCATAGTAGTTGGGCTAAGTTAGGTCTGAAATTGCTCTTTAGTAGTTAGAAAATTTATTTTATATCATTGTTTTGGTGGAAGAGTAGCAAAATCAGTTAGAAAAATTGATTTGTTTTAGTTGAATTCACAATCATAGATACACTTGTACACTTCACCCACCTTATTTTGATCACATGTCACATTGAATGTCTCAACATGACTTGTACATTTTGCCATTCCTCATTGATGAAGCAATGATTATGCTGTTATATTTATAGCCACAATTTATCGTCAAGTAATCGATATATATGAAGCCAGGAGTAATGATTCCCACTATCTTAAGAGTTTGGCAAAATCTTGCGTTAGGCAGGCCTAAACAGTTTAAGCGGGTTTTATCCTACCCAAATGGGTTGACCCATACCAAATAGAGTTTATAAATCCCAATTAGGGTATATTATATGGATTTGGGCTTGGGTTAAAAGATAAAATCCGCCTAAATCGTTTAGGCCTGCCTAACCCAAGACTTTCCTTTATATATTGGCATGAGCAAAGGTTGAAATATTTCCATTGTTATTTTTTATTATTTAATACAAATGCATTAATTCAATTTTATATGGCAAAAACTTGCGTTAGGCACGCTTAAACGGTTTAGGCCAATTTTATCCATACCTAACTGGGTTCACCCATCCCAAATAGGATTTATTAATCCCCAATTAGGGTATATTAAATGGGTTTGACTTGAGTTAATGGATAAACTCCGTCTAAACCGTTAAGGCGTGTCTAACCTGAGACCTTCCCATCTTATATTGATAAATTTATATATATATTAAAATAAATTCGGGGGTAAAATTTTAAATTTGTAGTTGTATTTATTGATCTATTCACTTCATTAATACACATACATTAATAGTTATATTAATTAATTTTTAAATTCTTTTATTAATAATTAATTTAAATTATTTTTGCGATATATATTAACTTATAAATAATATTTGCACGTAATAATTGGATTAAAAATGTTATGTTGCCTACTCTATATTGAGTTTTCGTGAGCTACAACATATTTTTTAAATAATTTTTTTAATAATTATTAGATTTTTCTATATTCTTTATAATTTTAAATTATTATAGTTTTAACATGTTTCTTTTTATTGCATTGAAATTTAAGAACTTTGAAACATGTGTGAGTTTGAGAATATTTATTTTATTATTAAAAAAAATATGACAATAAAGGGATAATAAGGTGCATCAAAGAAATGAATTTATGGTCACATTAAATAAAGTATAGAGAATATAAAATAAATTATGTCGAAAGTATAAGAGAAGGAAACATAATATTTATGTTATAATAGTCAAGATGAAATATTGATTCGTATTAAGAAACAAAAATGATGAAATTATTTTGACTAGAAGATTTGAACTCACAAACACAAAACAATATGATGTTGATACGAATTAGTATGATGTATGTGTTATCGATGACCAAACAATACCATATAAAAATCAATATCGTTGAGAGAATTGTTTGGAAATCAACATTACTATTAATGGAGCACAATAATCATTGACATAGTGTGATATCCTGATTTGATTGATATTAAATAGCTTACGAGGGAGTTGAGTGTATAAATTTTTTAAATTGTGAGAGTAATAAATTAAATTGTATAAAACAGTTTAAGGTCCAAATTTAATATGTATAAAACATGTAACAATGCATGTAG
Organism: Plectranthus barbatus; assembly: GCA_026898455.1. Lineage (NCBI taxonomy): Eukaryota > Viridiplantae > Streptophyta > Magnoliopsida > Lamiales > Lamiaceae > Plectranthus > Plectranthus barbatus. The sequence goes on along the minus strand of JAPKLW010007693.1, from coordinate 2,836 downwards.
TTAAATCTAATGATTTAACAAATAATCTTTATGATACACTAATTACGAAGACGGAGAAAAAGAAAAATAATTGGTTGAAAACTTAAATTTTCTTCAACAATAACATATTGACAATTTTCCAAACAATAAAAAATAATGAAAATTGTTTAACATTAAAATGATAAATAATGAAGTGAAATTTATCAAATCAAGAAAATAATATATATGATTAATTACTCATATTTTTTAGTCGCGTCGTAACACCCTATCCCCTTTTAAATAATATATCCAATTAAAAAAATAAAATAATGTATAACATTGTTCAAATTAAAAATTAACATTTAAACTTATAAATAAAATTTATAAATTAATCTAAATTATATATAAATTAATTATTATAATATAAACAATTAAGATTCTCATACATTGCGTGGATACAATACTAGTATTTGTAAAATTACCCATAAATTTTTGTTAATAAACAAAGAGATTTCACTATTTCGTCCTTTGAGTAAGGGACAATTATTTTTCTCTTATTTTTAACAGTAATATATTAATTATAAATTCACATACTTAATACCTTAAGAAAAACTTGAAACTATGAGTTATCACATGTAAGATGCCCTCGAAAAAGCTTGAAACTATGAGTATACTCACATCTAAGATGCCTTCTTCACTAGGGGTAACTATTACTCCATTTTTTGCTACACTATTTGAAATATTCCCTCTGTCTCGAGTCATTAGTCCTATTTGCTTTTGGCACAATTATCAATGTTTGTGAGTGTAGTCAAATTAATATTTTATTAGTGTGAGAAGATTTTTTTTCATTTTAGAAAATAAGACTAATTTTGCGGAACAGACGAAAATGGAAAATGAGACTAATGAGGCGGGACGAAAGGAGTAATTTAATAAGAATAAGGGAAAATCTATATATATCTAAAAGCAAAACCCCCACACCCAAAAATTTTCCCCCAAAAAATACTTACCTAAAATAAACTTAATATATATTAGGTAAGTAGAATCAAATATGGTAAGTATGGAATAATTCATAATAATTAAAAATGGTTTTATTTGAAAATTAATTGAAAATATGGAAAATATCTATTAGCATTTGTAATTAACTTATTTTTTGGTATATATAATAACATATTCTTATATGAAATTTTTTATTTTCAGTATCTAATCTTTTTTTTATTTATAGTTATATGAAATAATTAATCTCATTGCTAATCCTTTTTATTAAAAAATGTACAAATATAATTAAAATAATATAAGTGTAATAATTTATCAAAAATAACATGTAATAGTCGATGTATACTACCAAATCACGATTCTCTATATTAAAATGATATTTAATGTATAATCTATATTTATATATAATTAAAATAAGAACCCTAGGGGTTTTACTTTTATATTTATATAGATTATGAAAAAAATATATATATTAACATAAGGAAAAGGCAAATTTTCACCTATAAGTTTCAAAAACAATATGCTAAGAATTAATTAACATAAGTAATCTATATCTATATATAACTAAAAGAAGGACCCTAGCCAAAACCTTTTTCCCGCCTAAACGAAGATTCCAAAAATAGATGATTAATATATTAGGTAATAGTAAGTAATTAAATAAAAAATTATGGAAAGTATATTAAAATTAAGAATTAAAATAATTAATTTCCAAAGCAGCATTGATGTTCAATTCATTAGCATAATTAATGGATAAATTTGTGTAGTTTATAATTACATAACTAGTATTGCACCCTACGCGATGCGTGGGATTTTTAATTGCTTACATTATTATATTAAATTTGATATTTTTTATTTGTAAGCATAAAATTATATGATAATATATATATATATATATATATATATATATAATTATAATTAATTTATTTATATAGTATATATGTCATATATTTACTCTTATTAATTTGTAATTTTTTTTATAAGACTAAACGTTGATCTTTAATATAAACAATATTTATATATATTTTTTATTTAAATTGAGTGCACTATTTAAATGGGTAGGGACATCTCGTCTCGAATATATAACTAATTCATCATTGACAAAATGCTCCGAAATTGAGACTTATATATATGATTTATTTATATGGTGAATTTAATTTCATAATTTATAAATTTTAATGTTAAATATTTTTCATTATATCGATAACTTTAAATATCTTATTATCTAAAATATAGATAAATTAGAAAGAATTATGATTAGGAAATTATAATTGATGAAGACTAATTTAATTCATTTATGCTGCAATGAATGTATTACATTCAAATGCATGATTTTTTTCTTTTAAGTTTTGAAATGATTATTTTTTAACTATATTTTAGATTTTGGTAAAATAAAAATTAGATTTACACAAAAAGTTTAATTGTTAATTATATGAAAATAATAATTAATGATTATTCTTATTTTCTAACTCTAAGGAAAATATGCATCCATTTGACTGCATCATCACCCAATAATATAAAACAATTAAAATTAACTAAATTTGGAATATTTATACCAACTCTCGTAATTTCCTACTTGGTATATAACGTCAAATCTTTGATAGTTTTTCTCAAAGAGGAAATAGATCGATTATTAGCGGTATACTTTAATAAAAAGAAACTCCTACCAATTAATTTTGACAAATGATGTTTCACCGCCATTGTTTTTGCATGAGGAAAAAACCAAAACACCAGTTTCTATTTTCTAAAAAGAATTTCTGATCCTGACAGTGGGAAATATAGAATTTTACAAAACATACGTCTTAGTAGTATTATTGTCCTAGGATTTTATTACTAATTCTCAAGGACCGATTGAAGAGGTATGTGGTAGGACCGCAATTCCGACATT
>JAPKLW010007692.1:0-14582 GCA_026898455.1 Plectranthus barbatus | reverse complement strand
TTAGCTAACTTGATTGGTTATCTAATTTTGCACACAAGATATTATTGGTTTGGTTGCTTTGGTTTATCTCCACATAGGTGTTTATCCCCAACAAACTGGATTGCTGAAAGCGCCTTTTCATCCAACTCGTCCCATTGCTCATTGGTCATGGACGCCGGCCTTTTGACTTTCCTTCTAAAGCTTTCTTTAAACCATTCTGGGTAAGAACGGCTTTCATTTGGATTTTCCAAATAGAAAAGCTAATCTTGTCATCAAACTTCTCGATGTCAAATTTGGTGACGGTAGACATCTTAAAAAAAAATTCCCAATTAAAAAAAATATGAAGATGAATAGTACTATGCAAGAAGTACTAATAACCCAACGCTCTGATACCACTTGTTGTGGAATCAGAGATATGCGGAAGCGTTTGGATCGAGTTTGATTGGAAATTTAGAGAAGTAAAAATAAAATTGGAGACAAGAATTTAACGTGGGAAAACTCCAAATCGGAGAAAAACCCACGGACGGCGACGAGCAAAATAATTCCACTATAACAAAAGGAGAGTACAAGAAATCCTTTAAAATTACAAGGATAAAGAGTGAGTTTTCTCTCTAAATAAATACTCTCTCAAAATGGAACAAAGAGCTACACAAAGATATTATTGGTTTGGTTGCTTTGGTTTATCTCCACATAGGTGTTTATCCCCAACAAAACATTTGCTGGATTGCTCCTCGTAGACCCGGATATCGGGATCTTTGCCCTTCCACTGCCCCAGCAGAAGATGCCTTATGTGGCCGTGCAAGCGGCCAGCAAAGAAGGCTAGAAATGGGCGCTGCAGAGGCGGTTGAAGCCCCCCGGTTTCTTCTTCGCCTCCCTTGATGTTGATTTCAGGTAAAGATGCATCTTTGAGTGGGTTGAAGCCCTCTGATGTATTGGCATTGCACAAAACTCTGATGGAATTGTGGAATAAGTTTGGAACAGGCCTGGTTGAGAATGGTCCCTGAGGATTCAGCAGGCCTAATCAAGAATGATGCTATGTTAGAGAGAGAGACAGAGAGAGAGAAAGAGAGAGTCATACCCAATCATGGCAAGAAAGCATGAAATGATCAGCTCCAAGGCTGGAATTCCAGAAGGGATGCCTCACAGAAACCATGTGCACATAATCAGCAACAACTTCAGCAATGGCATCCCTGTCATTGCTTCCTGGCTCATACAGATACTGAACCAGCCCCACAACACTGAATGGCAAGAAAAACACGTGGGCTTCTGTCGGATCACGTGTTCGATAGAAGCCACTCCTCTCCATCTCATAGATGAAATTCCCCTCTGTGGAATAGATGCTCCTGCATGGCCCATTGTGGAAGATTGGCACTTCTCCTTCCTCATACACATAAATCTTGAACACCCTTTCCATTTCTTCATAGCTCCTGCATGCATTCCAAAAAACTACTTCAATCTCCACACAAACACCCAATATCAAGATATAAATTACAAAACATTCATCACCTAATAAATGCATTAGCATTCCAGTAAACAGGCCCTTGAGGAGTATACTCATCTTGACCCTGATCTGATGATGTCAAGTAGGCCATTTTTCCGGCAGCTTCTTTGATGGAAGACCGCGCTTTCGCAAGAATCGTCTCAGTTTTCTCTAACCTCTCTTGCTCTTTTGTCTGCAGGGATCTTACATATGAAGACTCATGACTTTGATCAGCTGCAGCATCTTTATAAGATGAAGAATTCAAACTAAAGAAGGAGAAAGATTTCCATGAGGATGCAAAGAAGTAGTTTTGATGAGGACTGAGAGCTAAAACGACTGTGATCAGAACCAAAGAGAGAGCTCCAACAGAGACATAAATTGATGTTGATGAAGAGAAATGCAACTTCTTTTGAAGCCACATTATTACAAGATTATCTCATTCTTTCCACAAAATATGATTCTTGTCAAGAATCAAACAACTATAAATCATGTGCAGCTTGCCTCCAATTTCTTATTACAACCTTGATTCCTTAAAGTTTAAGACATCTAGATTCTCAATAAATTTAGCTGCAAAATCATGATCCAATAGCCGTCAACCTACGTTGACTTCTCAATTTAAAAAAAATAAAATTCTATATAACAACAATTTATTATTAGTTAAAGTCAAAGGTGAGTAGATAATGGGTTGAGTTAAAACTTGAAATAGAAGTGCATAAAACTTAACTTACATGAATTCATATTTGATTCTTTGAATACTATACAAAATTAATTGAGCTCATCACTAACAAAAATTGTTAGAATAAAATATATTATGCAACTATAGTTTAGATAATTGATTTCCATATGGTTGAGTGTTACTCCCGAAGCAACATAAAATGTGGCGCAAAGAAGGCTTTGGAGATTGGGGCTTAGAAATCCGTCAAGGCAACGATTTCTAGTAATCTCAAATATCTATATTTTTCCACTTACTAATTTTAATAGTTTTTTGCCTAAACAAAGCAAGTAACAAAACTTCAAATTAGTCTCCCACCACAAAAAATTGCAATAGTTAAAACGTTTCATCTATGATTAATTGGTCATGACACCGTAAATATATGCATGATTTAAAAATAAAAAATTAAATAGATCGAAATATTTTTCACAAAAAGCGTAACAAAGAAATCACGTCAAATTACTAATTAGACATATTTTATGCATTTGTAAATTTGAACCAACTTCAATGAAGGGGATAAATGATTAATGTACAGTATTATATGATTCAAAATAAAATAGGTTTCGTAGTTTATAGAATTTAACTAATCAAGATTTAGAAGTTGAAGTTTTTCCCTACATCAATTGATTTAGCCGATGATAAAAGAAAGTCTATTGCTATGTGGTACGACTCGTGTTTAGTAGATAAAACTCTTCTTATGCAGTTGCATTATCCTATTGAGAAATCAGTACTCGATCGATATAGCTAGAAATGGTTTAAATATTTTATCTATATCTAGTTATAAGCACAAGTTCAAGTTTCAATTGAGACATATGAATAACAAATTATTATTCAGATCAAGTTGGCTTTTGACCATACTGCGAATGTAGATGCAAACAAAAATTATTGTAAATTTCATCATCCAAACTGTACACCAATACAAAATGTAATTTGCGTTCCACCACTTTCCACTCTTCTCCCAAAACAAAAATTTACGTATTTCCTTATATTCACAAATGCAAATAACCTTTTATTCATTTGAATTTCCCTTTTGACTTGCTGACACAATTTTGTATTTTTATTTATTTATATAATGTATATATATATTATTTTTATTTTATTATATGTTACAATATAATTTTATTATCGAGATGTTTAAATTATTTTATATGATTTAATATAATTTTATTATAATTTTTAAAGTTTTTATGGTTTAAATAATTTATAATAAGTTGTAATTTTACTATTTAAATAAATGTTCAATTAATAAAATATTTTTTATTTATTAATAATTAATAATCTCGTAATAATTTGTTTTACTTGAAATTAATATATGGTTCAAATTGCAATTTGATAATATTTGAGTTTGGTATTTTTGGTTGGAAATGAATTACTATTTCATAAAGGGTTAATAATTTTTAACACGATACAATAATTCGACATAAAATTGTACGATAATAATGAATTATTATTGAACTTTAATAGATTTTTGTTGTTATCGTGTCGACCTGTTATGTCGTATTACTCATTAAAAAAAATTAGTAAATAATATTTTTATTATTACTCCCTTATCATTTATCAACCCAACTTCACACGTTTGGTATCACATTATAAAATCAAATTTATAATATATCAATTTCGTATTCGTTAGAACTTAATGAATCGTACTATATTCGTTTATGTATAACATATTTTTAACAAACCATATTTATATTAAACCTTAACTAGTCATATTTTTATTGTGTCAACATGGTAGCGACTTGACATCCACAAATTATGAGCTAAATTTGATAATATCATACCTAATGTGGGTTTAAGTTTGGTGATTGGAGATGCATCAGATGTTAGATATGCTAAAGTAGAGTATAATGAGTCATTAATATTAAGGTTGTGAGCAAACAGCCAAATGACGCGTCACCACCTGCCCCACCTGCTTTTCGCGGGAACCCCATTTTGCAGCACACGTGGCTTCAGCCCATCTCCTCGCTGCCACTAACCGCTTTCTTTCTCCAAATTTACTTTCAAAAAAAGTGCACTAATCGCGCAGCTGGTTGGAGAACAATCTCACCTCCTCTCTCTTTTTAATTTTGCCGTTCCGCTTCGATTCTTGAATCTTGATTTTCTGTTGAGTTTTGGAAAGAGAGGTACGATCCATCAATGGAGGTGCCAGTTGGGTTTGTGGCCAAGTGTTGGAGTTTCATCTCCTTCTTGCCCTTCTTCTTCTCTCTCTTCATTCTTGGCTTTCTAAAAGGTATGCATGCCTTCTTACTATCCTAGTGTTGTTGATTATATTTTTATTTTTAGTTTTAGGGCATAATAATTGGTGGTTGGGCAGGGTTGATTATCTGCCCCATTGCTGCGGCCATTATAGCAGTCGGAAGCTCTGCAGTTGCAATAGGTCTCTGGCCAGCGCATTTTCTCTGGACATACTACTGTGTATCAAAGTAAGCTTCATGTATGGAGTAATTATCATTAAACAGCACAAGTTTCTTGTTTCGATATCTGCAACCTACTGAGTGTGTTTCATAACCAGAAGCAAAAGACTGGGATGGATTTTGAAGATTCTAGTTCTATTCTCATTGCCTGTGCCCTTGATTCTCTGGCCTGCCATGGCAATCGCTGGTAGCGTTGTTGGCGGGGTTGGATACGGGTTTTTCGCTCCATTGATTGCAACATTTGAGGCCGTTGGATCTAATGTTGCTGATAAATGCTACCACTGCTTCATGGTGCGTCTCTGTTTTCTCTAATTTGTTCATGTGTCCACACAATGGAAAAAACAAGAATGCAGATTTGTTAAATATGGTGTTTAGCAAACAAGATTCCCAATTACAATGCGGTGGTTTGGACTACAATGATATTTTCCGCTTTAGTTTGATCAAGCCCTCTTTGTTTTATTTTGTGGGTTGATCTTTTCAGGACGGTTTATTTTCGACTCTTGAGGGTAGCTGTACAGTAGTTAGAGACTTTACGGATTTCTGTTTCCACTCTTACTTCTCCTTCATGGATGAGCTGAGCAAGGATGTGCATGAAGACGAGAAACCAATGGACATAGAGTGAGGAACTCATTATCATATAATTTAATGTCACTCATAGTCATATATATACACAGATTAAGTCAACCTTTTGTCGATCTATTATAGGTTATCGAAGCTACCTGGATGTTTCTTGGTTTCTAGTCTTGCTACTTTGGTAGATGTCCCTCTAATCACAGCAGTAGCTCTTTGGAAGAGCCCGTACATGTTGTTTAGGGGGTGGAAGAGGCTATTAGAGGATCTCATTGGCCGGGAAGGACCGTTTCTGGAAACGGTTTGTGTTCCGTTTGCTGGTCTAGCAATCCTTCTGTGGCCTTTAGCTGTGTTAGTTGCTGTTTTGGCTGCCTTCTTCTCTAGCTTTTTCCTCGGTCTTTATGCTGGAGTCGTCGTCCACCAGGTGTAAGCTTGTCTCTTCATTTTCTCTTTGGTCTTGGAGTGAGTGATAGTATCTTGATGTTATAATATCATCCAGGAAGCTTCAGTTCGGATGGGTCTGGCATACATTGTGGCAGTGATTTCTTTGTTCGACGAATATGCAAACGACATGCTTTATTTAACGGAGGGTTCGTGCTTTCCCAGGTATTGGCTATTTCCTCAATGTCATCTACATTTTTACCTGTTGTCACATTGATTTTGATTCCTTGGAACTTTTTGACAGCCAGGCCTCAGTACCGTCGAAGAATGAAACCTTCAAGCAGAGTGGAGAGGAAGAGGTCACTCGACAGCACTAATGAGAGAGAAGGATCAAGAACGCTAAAACAAGCCATTCAAGGATATACACCAATGCAGGTTCACTACATGTTGCCTCCCTAATATGAGTGTTTGAAGCATGTAAACTGAAGATCGTTGTGCGATCATGATAGGTGTGGGATTGGTTCTTCAAGTCGTACGAGGTAAACGGAAAAATGCTGCTTCGAGAAGGGTTGATAGGCGTGAAAGATATTCAGGAGTGTATGGTGAAAGGGAACTGCAAGAAGCTGGGGATTCAGCTACCTGCTTGGTCCATTTTGCAGTGTCTCTTGACCTCAGCTAAGTCGGATTCCTCTGGTTTGATCATATGTATGTTTCTAATCCTACGATACTTTATATTCATGTTTCAAAATGTGGTAATATTTAATGCTACTAACTCTATGCAGCGGAAGAAATGGAATTGACTAGATACAACCTACCGAGGGACAAAGTGTTTGAGTGGTTTATCAGCCCACTCTTCACAATTAAGGAGCAAATAAAGGGGCTACAACTAGAAGAAAACGAGGAGAGTTGCCTGAAAAAGCTGGTTTTAGCCTGCAACAATGATAAGCCAGATGATTGGGACAACACCGGATTCCCTTCTACGGACAAAGTGAGACGAGCGCAGCTGCAGGCTGTTATTCGGAGGTATGAATGCCTTTTTGACTAGATTATAGTTGTTCCATAAGCCAACATGCTGCTGAATCTAACAGGTTGCAAGGAATTGTTGGTTCCATGTCCCGATTGCCCACTTTCAGAAGGCGCTTCAGGAATTTAGTGAAAGTGCTATACGTAGAGGCGATTCAGACGGGCGGTCTGGCTAAGCACATCACAGGCAACTCAAAAACTCGTTTTTTTGGTCTAGGGGGTAGAAGAGACAGAAATGGAGCTGAATACAAGCAGAGTGGAGTTATGGTGTGACAAATCCTTTTCGTTTGTAAACATAGTTTAGCTAGGACATGCATGTCTAGTACTATATACTAAGACAGTGGAACACATAAAACTCTGCTTCATACTATAATATTACCGACTCTAGACAACAACGTTGAAAGATATCTGGGATTTGTCCCACAACAGATATTACTATTCGATGCAGCATTTAACCGACTGCTGTAAGCCCAAAGTTTTTACGTGCATTCCCAGCCAGCCATTTTAAGCGGTATGCAGTTTGTCTTGTTGAGCCCACTCTTAGGGCGCTTTGTGCATAACTTGTCCATGCAGTACAATCTTTACTTTGTTAGAAGAGGGTCATCTTCCAAAACATCTGACAACGGATGAAGTGAGCGCTGAAGAAAGAAATCTTAGTCCGGCCGATCCTCCAGGGAAGTAGGAAACACCATAGTACAAAAGAGCAAGGACCTGAGAATATGTTCAAATCAATTAAACTAAAATAGTACATCTAGATTGCCATCTATTGTAGAAGAGGAAGATTGAAATATGGTGTCTACATCAATAAGTGATATAGGTGACAAAGGAAGCCTGAGATTATAGCTCCATAACTCTGTCTAAATTCCCCCATGCAGATTCCTTGATATTTTTAACGTGTTTATATACTAACATATACATGGAGCATGTATCAAGAATAAGGATGGGAGGTCTCGTAAATGTTCCAAGGATCATGAGTGCTCTACAGTATACTGCAAAGTTAGCTTACGCTAAGATTATCTGAGAAGAACATTGCACGCCATATGTTCTTGGGAAAAAAAAAAAAAAAAAACTCAAGTATAACATTGTTGATCGGGTCATAGTTTCATGAACTTCCTCTTTAAGAGATTTTGAATCGAACAAGATTGGCAATCCAATAGGGGGAACGAGATGAAAGTAGCTTAGGATGGGCAATACCTGTAACACCGAGAAAAGAACGGAGAGAATGTAGCTATGCAGCACCATGGATACATAAATTGTACCAGCCATGCTACCAAAAAATCCCAATGTAAAAGGCAGTCTCTGCGGGAGAGAGACATAAAAGCAAATTAGCGAACAAATAGAGAAAAAGTAAATAAATACCAAAAAAAGAATCATAAACTGCATGAAAGGGTATTTGCTAAAATACCTCTTTTGACATCATGTGATTAAGCTGATTCTTTGGACCTTTTAGTGCAAAGAATGAACCAACGATGAAGGCACACCCCATAGTGAAGCAGATCGCAAACTTCTGAGGCTTCAGCACCATGACAGGAAGAAATATGGTGAAAGCAATGAAAATGAAGAAGAATCCAGCTGCAAGGAAGAACCCAAAATACACGAGAGATTTTCCCGAAGGTACGCTGCTGGTAGCAGAGTTGAAGCTCCCAGGTAATTCCCTCACTCCTTTTGAAACCCTTTTCAGGATAACGGGAAAAAATAAAAATAGGACAGTTTAAAGTAAATGAAACTCAAAGAATTCACATGCCTTGACAAAGCCGCAGATAAGTGTTACAACTAATCCAACTGCCTGAAGGCTGAAGGTAGTGTGTTGCTAACATAACACCCTATGCTTCAGCCTCCAAGTAGGGTTTCTCCAAATTTTCTGGCATTGAATGCCAGAGTAATGATCTATAGAAGGTATAGGAGTGTCAGGCCAGCATGAAATAAAATGCCAGTTAGCAGCAGGCGAAACTTAAGCCCATCGCAGGACTTCAAAAGCGCAAGAAAAGACTTTCAAATGAGTGAATCAAATTGTAATCATATGAATGTCACACGTGCGATAGAATTGGTTAGACTATCAAACATCTCATGAGATTAGTGTATGAATGGCTATCGACAGAAAGTTGATATTAATTACTCTTGACTGACAAGTGCAAGAAGAATGTTCATATCAAATTGCAAATGGTATGACATGATTAATAGCTCGAAGACATGGAACACAAAATCGTTAGGATAAGTTCGGAAAAAACAAGCTTTCCAGAAAACACATTTTCATGAAATTGTAAACCAGACACTGAATCCAACTGCTTTGATTTTAAGGCAAACAATACGTTAAGAGTATGAATTATTATAAAATTGTTCGAAAGTATACCGCAGCAGGAATTCAATTTATAGATTTGCACGAGCACAATGCAAAGTCGATGCAAAAAGAGTTTTTCTAGGTTTTTGCAATCAATACTTACACGCTGAATGTGGAAGTGACTCTGTCGTTGGCGGTCCGCACAGCCGCTTCAAGGTCGAAGGATGAATCATCAGTGGCGGCGGGCTCAGAAGAGGCGGCGTAGGCGTTCCAATCAGCGAGCAGAGACGACGACGTTTTGTCGATATCGCTGCTTGGGCCGCCCGCGAACCACGACTGCGCTGTTTTATGCATCTTGGTCGATTGGGTGCCACCAATGGCGGAAAAACAGACTTTGAAAGCTTTGGGTGCCACCAATGGCGGAAAAACAGACTTTGAAAGCTTGATTATTCCAAGGCGATCGATTGGGTGGAGCAATGGCGGTGCCTGAAATTATGGGTGAATTGGATCTGATGGACTTTTTATTTTTTAATGAGGGAAATCGTGAAGAACTGAAGATAGAATAATTTCAAAATTAGTCATTAAAGAGTCTTTATATATGAAATAATTAAAATATAACACTTAAATTATCATAAATTGGTATCATATTGTCAACGTTCGATTTGAGATTAAATAGGAATCTTTGGAACTCGTGATAATTTAAATAAGATATGGCCGAGAAATAGGATGAAAGAACAATATATTATTTAATGCGTAAGAATTCGAATAGATAAAGCTGAATGTACAAGTGTATATAGCAAAAAAGCGTGTGTGGAAATGAGCTATCAGTGTCCCCTTTATAGATCAAGGGAGACCGTTACAACAATAGCTATTTTTACGGGTAGTTCCGACCTTTGGGGCGGACCGTTGGTGGGGTTCGTTGAGCTTTCTTTGGGATCTCTGAGCTAGGGTTTCCGCTTCATGTCAGGTTCTATCCGTTGGCAGCGCGAAGCATCCGGAGGTAGTTCCGATTTTTGGGGCCGTTGGTATGCGGTCTCTTAACTTCCTTCCGAGTTTCACGTGCTTCAAGATTCGGGTCTGTTATCTTTATAGGGGGTTGTATATTGGTACCGGAGCTTCACATTTGGTCCTTAGGATCGCAGTTCCAAGGTTTCGGAGGTTGTGCTGCTGCCTGGGAGCTGGACCTTGCTGGTGGCTGGTTAGGGTCATCTTGAGAGTCGGGTCCAACGAGCTATGAGGAGCCTGATAGGTGGACTCCTTTTTGGGTCGTTGCTGTCGTTATCAAGCCTGAGCCTAGTTCTTACAGCCCAACCACTTTTGAGCCCAACAATAGCCCATTCGGGCTTGGGGTTGAGTGTGCTAGCGAGACCCCAAGGTCGAACAGTTGGGTCATACCTGCCATACGCAAGTGCTCAAAGCGAGGAAGTTCCAAGCTCCCCGTGAGGAGGCATCGAGAGCCCTGGAGGGGACCTCCTGAGGTCCCTACCTCCTTTGGATGGTTGGTTCCCCGGGGGTAAACTCAACGGATGTAAGATCCTTCTTGGTGGATTCTTACGCGGAAGTCCAAGTGGCTCCTTAGAGCTGCCTTGCGGGCTCAAGTCGTGGGTCCGGATCCACGAGGTAGGAGGGGGGACATCCCGTAGGATGTCCCGCTTTATGGGAGCTAGGCTCTCATGTGCAGCGCTTTGTGCATCCCCGTGGGGAACTCATGCGTGTGGGTTTTTAGGTTTGATTGGATTATTTTATGGACCCCAGGGTCCCTAAAGAGGAGCGGACCCTGGGTTAGAGTTAGATCCAGGTTTGCGTCTTACCGGATCGCACAGGTTGGATCTTGCTAGTCGGGTCACGTCTTCGAAAATCGTGCGCGGGAGTTGCAGCTGATTTTGTCGTTTAGTGGTGGCAGAACTGTAAATGTGTGGAAGTTAAGGGGCGGTTTTGCTAGGTATTTGGGGCGGCAAACTGCAAAAGGACGTCAAATCACACTCGCTCTACATCATTTGATCGAGCTTTCCCTTTTTCTTCCTGGCGAATATCTCCGGCAATTACGAACCTTCCCCCGCGTTTGGTTTCTTGGTTTGAGGTTAGTAGCCCTAAATTCCGCCCGATCATCGTAAGTTATTCCTGTTTTGGCGCATATTCTTGTGCTTGTGGTGGTACTAGGGTTTCTTGGTTGGATTTCGGGGTTTTAGGTTTGTTTTCTTTCCTTATGTCGTCTTCATACGACTCTCAAAATAGGGGTAGCAGTTCCCCCCGTGCTTTTTGAGTCTCCTTCTTCTGATCCCTCTGCCTCGGAGGAGGTCGGATCTCTTTCTCTGGGTATGAGTTTGCCTGAAACTGAACGGGGTGGTGATAGGGAGTCCCCTTCTAAATGTTCGATTGTCGATGTGTCTTCGTCGTCCAGCGGGGAACCGCCGATCCAGTCCGCAAGGTCTAGAACTTGGAAGGGGGTAACCGCCAAGAGGGACCAGGTTAGGGACGCCGTTTCTTCAGTGTCCGTAGGTCAGTTGGTGGAGGCTCTCGAACAGGTTTCTAGGATTCCTCCAGTGTATAAGGTTTCGTCGATAGATGAGCGGTGTTTTAGCCCACCGCCGGGGTTCGTAGCTTTTTACCTGCCTATCTTGGAGAAGGGGGTCGATCTTCCCCTTCACCATTTTTTCTGTAATGTGTTGAACTCCTACGGTCTTTATCCTTTTAACTTATCGCCGGTGAGTTGGTGCCACATGTAAGCACGTTCCTGATATTCATGGACCAAGGACTTGGCCTGCCCTCTATTCGCGAATGGCATTATCTTTATCGTCTTAACCCCTATCGCCCGAGGTATTACTATGCTACAAAGTGGACGGGGGACAGGTCCCCGCTGGTCACTGGTGCCCCCGACAATTCTTCCAGGTGGTGGAGCAGATGGTTTTTCCTGGGGATGGATTTGAAGGACCCCGAATTTGTCCCGATCGAACATGATTCTTTAAGTTGGTTCTTGTTTCTTAGACTGCCTTTTGCTTTTTTTGAGGCTTCCTAGGTGTTGATGCATTGTTGTTGTGGCTGTTTTGTAGGTTTGAAGCACATCGAGCTTACAAAGGTGGAGTTGAGAAGGGTTGACAAGGCGTACGCTACCGAGGTTACATCGTGGAAAGAAGTAAGGGCAGGGAGGAGTATCTCGGCAAACAACATCAGGTATCCGGATGGCAGGATGGAAGATCTTCCAGCAAAGATGAGAGAGACCTAGTCAACGAGGGCAACCCTTGCAAAAGCTTTGAAACTGAAGAAACGTGCCAAAGGAGAGGCCGGACAGTCGGAGAGGAAGTGCCCTTTGTCGGGCAGGCGGGCCAGCTCCTCCGCACAAGAGGACGATTGTGGAGCAGGAGGAGCAACAATCGTTTGCCTGGAGCCAGGAGGAATCTCGGAGGGGCAGCGACAGGAGGGAGGACTGAGTGGTAATCTCGGTGGAGGATGACCGGGACCAGCGCAGGTAAAGGAGGCGGAGGGCTAGAGAGAGTGCGCATGAGGAGTCCCAGGACTGGGAGGTTGACAGGTCCCGAGTTCAACCTCCTCCCCTTCTCCTCTCCAGGGTCTTGCTGCGGACGTGGAGGCCTTCGCGTAGCGGGTGCAGCGACTGCTGACTGGCTCGATGGCTCCTCCTATATCAATCGATGTAGAGAGCTATTTTTTTCTTTCTTGCTCTCTTTAAAACCATTCGATTCGAACTAAATTTGATTGCTTGATCCGGTCATTCTTACTTTAACATTTTCTTGAAACAACTTGATGAGTTCTCACACTCTCAAACAAATGTACAATGATTCATAATTGATCGTTAGATCCTTTCAATCATAATTCTCGGTGTAATACTCAGTTTTTTGACAAAGTCTTGTATCTGTTCAAATTAAGTTGAACAATGAATTTCATTTATGAAGTTAACGCTTGATATTGAATCACGAGCTATTTGATTAATGTTTGACTTCTTTAATTATTAAAATCAATTGTTAAATCATTCTTTCATATCTTTATCCGATGGCTCAAACTTGAAAAGTCCATGAATGATTAAGAGTCTAGAAATAATTGGTGTATCAGATTACAGACAATCTATTATCCATTGAGGATTTACTTGTATTTCTTATGTCATAGGAAAGGGCAAGGAAAGGATTGTAAGCTAGAGCAATCATCTTTGACCGCAACAGCTAAGGTGGGCTTTTCTGACCCCTATATCGTGGGCCAAAATAAAAATCAAAATAATGTTTTATTTTCAAAGTATATCAAGCATGAAATGAAATATTTTATTTTCAACTGTTTTGTCATTGCCTACTTTTTTGTGTTTGCTATTTGCTTCTCTGTGGGGGAACCCCACTTAGAGAAGAACATCAAACGTGGGAACGTAGATGTCAACTACACGTATTGCGAGTCCATAATAATCGTGCCCAGATAGTAAGAATGATACTACGGGTTAGTGCATTGTGATGCTATCATGTTAGGGGTCGCACCCTACTTGGACTAGCATTGTGATTGTGGTAGGAGGCCATCTCTCAGTCACATGATTTTGCAGATAGTTTAACTGTGTAAAAGAGCATGCTCATTCATAAAATGTTTTGGTGCCATGGGAGGGTTTCAAAGTTAAAATCTCATGTGCGACCCGATAAAAAGGCATGACAAAATTTTATAAGTATGTTTTCGGGCATGTGTTCACTAGGTACAATTTGTACTTAGCCATTTGCATTATTTCTAAAATGCACAGGTTAAAAGAAGAACTGAAGCAGAGTACGAGGTAGCAGAGGAGTAGAGCTGAAGACTAATCTTTTGTAATAGTTAGATACTATCTTCATATACATACTTCATCGATTACTTTCCGCTGCTAAACTCATTTTTTTTTGTTAGACTTTTGATAACATTAAAGTTGTTAAACTCTAATTACTTGTTCACTCAAGAAGCCAATATCCCTTCTTGAGGAGGCACCTTAATATCTTTTGAAACTATTGGGATATATGTGTTGATTTCTATCTTAATCCGCTTGATCTTTCCTATTGATAGATGTCCCAAATGCATGTCTCATACCCGATGTTCCTCATTTCATTGATTTATGTCTTATTTATAAATCGGGACGTGATACTTCTGACACATGTTTATATTTTAACGTTTGGAACCAACAAATAATATATTAATAAAAATAATAGTTATGAAATGCATTTTTAGAGGAAGAGCGCAGCAGTCAATAAAAAGAAAATGAATTTTTTTTATTGTTTGGCAAAGTTTTTGTCTGGCACTACCTATCTATGGTCATGGCTGAACCCCGAGTACCCAATGAGCGTGCGTGGGTATTTTTTTTATACAAGAGCCGACCACCAGAGAATAAAAAATAAGAATACTTTCAATGGTGATTGGAAGTGGTTTGTGTAGTAAAGAAATAAATTCGTGTTCATGATTCACGAATTGGTTAAATTACATCCTAAACTCGATTAAGTTTTTATCTTTAATTATTTCTTAATTAATCTTTAATTCATGTTTGTTGTTCCCTAATTGCTTCATAAATAAAACTAATTTGTGTTTGTTGAACACGCATAGACTACATGTGTCCAAGTTACTAATTTTTTAATTTTTGTGTCTAGTGTCCTTGGATTTGGGATATTTGAGTAAAAAATTCTACAATATAAAGCTAGGTTTTTATTACTTGAAAAATAAAAAATATATGTATGACAAGTGGGGGTTTCAATTATTTTGAGAATGAAATAAAGTAACTCGACATGTTCTTAAAAGCTAAAA
>JAPKLW010007690.1:0-14582 GCA_026898455.1 Plectranthus barbatus | reverse complement strand
TCTTCTACAGATTCACTTAATTTTCTCATTTCCCTCTTTTTGAAATGAATAATTGGTGCACTATATTTGTTCATTACAATGGCCAATTTCATGATTCATCCAACTACTTGGGGGGAGAGGAAAGGTTGGTTTACATCCCAATGACCAATCTTTCCATACAATATCTAAGAAATAGCATCCAGTCGCTTCTGGATTCCGAAAATATTCAACTTCAGTATAATCTCTATTATACAGCCCAGAGTCGTAGTGGAAGAAACGTAAGATTGTTGTTGGCGACGAATGTTGATCTGCAGCGGCTTTGCTCTATTTTTTCAGAGCCCAACGTTTATGTTGTTTTCAACAATGTAATCAACATTTGTGTTGGGAGTTCTCAGCGGGAGCCATCCCCGTATAGACCGTTCATATATTCCTTTAGTCCACCGCTGAATGCTACTTTTAGTCCATGTTCGGAGGACCTTCAAAGGTTCGATTTCGCCACTTGTTTGTGGCACTAGGTGTTTGTCGAAGTGCTTTCGAGTATTTCCTGAGACAGGTTATTGTTGTCGATGCTACTCATTTGAAGGGAAGAAACAAAGGAGTTGTATTAGTTGTTGTTACCGAAGATAGTAATGAACAGGTCTTCCCACTTGCCATCGGTGTAGGCCCGATAGAGAATGACGAGTCTTGGATTTAGTTTAAGACTCGACTCTGGATGGCTTTTGGCTGCAACAATCAATTATTGATTGTATCCGACCAACACATTAGCATTTCGAATGCTATGAGCGCAGTGTATCCAGGAACCGCACACGGACTTTGTTTTTATCATTTACAGAATAAATTAACCAGCTTTCGTCCGAACAATGTCCCATTGTACCATCGTGCTGTGTATGCGTATCGGTCGACTATATTTAAGCAGGCTATGGATCAAATGAAAGTTTCAAATCCGGCAGCATACGACAAGTTAATGGATGTCGGACCTGAAAAGTGGGCTAAATCGAAGTGTCCTGTCCGCCGGTATAGTTTCTTGACCTCAAATGCGGCCGAGGTCTTCAATGCAAGACTGTTGGATGCTCGTCGATTGCCAATTTGCTCGTTGTTAGAAGTGTATAGAAGTATTGTCGAGACTTGGTTCGACCAGCGACGTGCCAAAGCTGCTAATTGGACTGATGACTAGACAGAGGAGGCTGTAGCGAAGATGGACCTTTTGTGGAAAAAGCACGCTCATACAACGTGGTTCGCACATTGCAATATGCCTTCAAGGTCAATGACGGCACTCGGTCTTGGAATGTGGATGTATAATCTAATTTTTGTGACTGTCGTGAGTTTCAACTCGATCTGATGTCGTACGTTCATGCAGCAGCTGCAATTCGTTATGAAGTGTACTCATTATTTAGTTTTCAATTATAACCTCTAATAGTTTCTAATTTGTTTTATAGGCCATATGGATTGAATCTGTATGACTACATTTATCTCTACTACAAGACCAAGACTTGGCGTGAGATATATGGTGGGGTTGTTAATCCTCTCCCCCCTCAAGATGAATGGGATGTTTCATCTGAAGCAGCATCAGTAGTTGTTTTGTCGCCAATAATAACACATCAAGTAGATCGGCCAATGAATAGTCGACGTCCTTCAGGTGCAGAGCATTCTCAATCTGGCTCCAGGCGAGGTGCTCTATCTCAACGATAATGATGCCTCATCAAAATCTTAAGCAATATAGAACATCAGTATTAAATATTTATTAATAAATAATATATAAAATAATTTGTGGTTGAATACTTCACTTACAAAGAATTTTGGTAGGATAACTGTAGGGTTTTCCCGTGAACCAAATCACCAAAACCAATTAGAACCGGATCGATTTATGGGTATTGTGCATAATTAAATACAAGATAAACCCTAGCATGCTCCTATGAATTTAATACAATATTGTTGATTGAGAATTAGCGTAATTCCGTCGAGTCTGAATCGATCTTTTGCGTTTGAATTTCCAACTTGAATTCAACCACGCAATTCGATTTTATCTGCGGAAGTAGAAATTAGCAATCTAATTTCTAGATAAATTCGAAAAAAAATAGAAAGAAAAGAAATAGGATTTCTGTTCTCCAGATCAGATCTTCAGGGTTGTGTCCCAATGCTGTTCAGATCTACTACTCGTGAGGACTCCGTAGATCTGTGGCTTGAGCAGGACCAGAATCAAAATTCTCCTCCTCTTTCTCCCAAAAACGGCGCCCCACTCTCTCTCTCTTAGGTTTAGGGTTTTTCAACTCGGTTGTTACTTATGAGAGAGAGCTGTCTATTTATAGACCTAGGGTTTTATCCCTAATTGGCTCCTGGGCTCAATTCAACATATTTATTTGGGCCAGACCTGGGACCTAATGCAAATAATAAAGTGGGCCTATAAATTAATTAATTCCCATGTCCACAACCCAGGACACAATTAATTAATTAATATTAATTCTTTTTCACCACAGAATTAATACTGACCTACCCATTTATTACCACGTTATGAGAACGGGCTACATTAATTGAGAATCCCCATATTTAAGGTTACCGGACATCCATTAATTAATCAGAGCCTCTGACAAGCTATAACTACAATTAATTAAAATCTAATTATTCCTGAGTAGTAGCACTCAATCCTTATCACTCCTGCCTGAACTTAATCAGCCTGCAGGACTTTGACACGATGAATGTTATTGAGCTCCTCAGGGAATGTCCCCATCCTATTACTCGGATATGGTTACCTAAACCCAGTCTCAGGCGGTACTACACGAACTGCTGTTACCCAAGATGCGGATATACAAGCACGTTACTTAGGCTCTCCACCATGGCAAGTCAAAGCAACAGTCAACCTGTGCAAACCCCTGAACCTTTGTTAGGGTTTGGACTCAATCAATATAACGAGATCTTGTATTCGCTGATGTCAGACAGACGAATATATCTCACTGCGGTCCATCAATACGCCACCTCTGCGTACTAGCATGTCAAGTAACCAAGACAGACTACTTATTCCGACAATGCCGCAGCTATCCGGACAGACGTATCCTCATACGCTGTCTCGGCTGTGATAAGGTTTATGTCTCACTAGGTCAAGTGATCATACTATTTTCTGCGATCTACAACACGCCGTATGATCGTCCCTATCGGTGAGACAAGAGGATACCATTGTTCATAACAATCCATCTATCTAGTCTGTTGTCTCCTTAACCACTGTCAGTGGCCGGCATCCACCTCAGACCCAGCTCACGAATATGTCTTTCGTAAACTTTTTGCGGCTAGCTCTTTGTAAATGGATCAGCAAGATTGTCAGCAGTGTCAATCTTCTTAATCAGCACATCGCCCCTCGATACGATTTCTCGTATGATATGGTACTTTCTCTATATGTGTTTGCTTGCCCTGTGAGACCGCGGTTCCTTTGAGTTTGCCACTGCACCAGAGTTATCACAATAAATTGTGATGCTCCTCGGCAAACTCGGGATCACGCCCAACTCTAAAAGGTAGTTCCGGAGCCATCCCCCTCTTTCGAGGCGTCGGAGGCAGCGACATATTCCGCCTCCATGGTCGAGTCAGCAATGCATTTCTGCTTTGAGCTCCTCCAAGATATAGCTCCACCTCCCAGGGTAAACACATATCCTGATGTCGATTTCTTCTCATCCTGATCCCCTTGGAAATCCGAGTCCGTATAACCCACAGGGCACAAATCCTCACATTGAAAAACTAGGCAGAAATTCCTAGTTCTTTTCAAATACTTGAGGATGTGCTTTACAGCAGTCCAGTGCGCCTGTCCAGGGTTAGACTGATATCTTGCTACCATGCCAACGGCATAACATATATCTGACCTGTTACACAGCATCGCATACATGAGGCTACCCACAGCCGAAGCATATGGTACAAGACTCATCTCATTTTTCTCCCGCTGTGTCTGAGGACACTGCCCACTAGAAAGATGAACGCCATGTCTGAAAGGTAGCAAGCCTTTCTTGGTGAGTTGCATGCTGAACCGAGCAATCACAGTATCCAGATAGGATGTCTGGGATAAGCTAAACATTCTTCTCTTACGATCTCGTAAGACCTTAATCCCAAGAATGTAGCCGGCTTCTCCCAGATCTTTCATTTAGAACTGTTCGGATAACCAAGCCTTGATTTCCGATATCACTCCCTCGTTGTTTCCAAATAGGAGTATGTCATCAACGTATAGTGCAAGGAAGACCACGCTCCCACTGACACAAAGTCGGTAAACACAACTTTTGTTTTCCAACTGTGCAAATTCATAGGATTTAATCACATTGTTAAAACGTAAGTTCCACGACCTTGAAGCTTGCTTAAGTCCATACAAGGATTTCCTAAGCTTCCAGACAAGATGTTCTTCGCCCTTGCTTATGTAACCCTCGGGTTGCTGCATATAGATGTTCCTACCTTCTTCAAGGTAACCGTTTAGAAAGGCGTTTTTGACATCCATCTGCCAGATCTCGAGGTCCATATGCGCAGCTATGGCAAGGAGTATCCGGATGGATTTGAGCATGGCTACGAGTGAAAAGGTTTCGTCATAGTCAATGCCCTCTTTTTGACTATAACCCTTTGCCACCAGCCTGGCTTTAAAAGTCATGATCTTTCCATCCGCCCCTTTCTTTCTCTTGTATACCTATTTGCACCCTATGGCCCTAAAGCCATCCGGCAAATCAGATTTCTAGTATACATCCATAGCAGTTATGGATTCAATTTCAGAATCCATGCCGACACGCCATTTGGCAACATCCTTGTCCTGCACTACCTCTTCGTAAGTCAGTGGGTCAGAGTCTTCATGTCCATTTTCCGGGCTCAAGTCCGAAGACTCACCCACGAAAATGTACCTTTCCGGCTAGAAAATAACTCTCCCACTACGACGAGGCATCGGTGCCGTGTCAGTAGTAGGTGCAGTGACTTGTGGTCCTGCACCTTGCGCTGAAGAACGTGTCTATGGTGTTGTGCCTCTCACAGGTGCACCCACATCTACACGTTCCCCTTCCCTTGGAATTGCATTCTCGTTCTCAATTTCTTGAAGAACGAT
This sequence comes from Plectranthus barbatus, assembly GCA_026898455.1. Taxonomy (NCBI): domain Eukaryota; kingdom Viridiplantae; phylum Streptophyta; class Magnoliopsida; order Lamiales; family Lamiaceae; genus Plectranthus; species Plectranthus barbatus. The sequence goes on along the minus strand of JAPKLW010007690.1, from coordinate 9,553 downwards.
ATCACTCCTTGACTTGTGATTACTCATATACTCGTCCTCCAAGAATCTAGTGTTGGTGCTAACAACGACTCTTTGACTCTCAGGACAGTAAAAGTAACCACCTTTCGTTTGCCTGGGATACCCTATGAACAACATTACTTTTGACCTGCTTTCTAACTTATCAGGTTCCTTCGACAGTACGTGTGCCGGACAGCCCCATACTCTAAACTTGCACAAACTAGGTTTGCGACCAAGGAAGAGCTCAGAAGGCGTCTTAGGAACTGATTTAGAAGGCACCACATTAAGCACGTAAGCTGCTGTTTCCAATGCGTAGCCCCAAAACGAAATTGGTAAGTTTGCATAACTCATCATTGATCTTACCATCTCTAGAAGAGTCATAATTCTTCTTTCAGCTACACCATTTTTCTGGGGAGTACCCGGTGCAGTCCACTAGGATGTAATCCCATTTTCTGACAAATATTGCAGGAACTCGTTACCGAGGTATTCGCCACCGTGGTCAGATCTCAGTGACTTGATAGTTTTCCCGACCTTCTTTTCTACCTCAGCCTTGAACTCTTTGAATTTCTTAAAGCATTCATACTTGTAGCGAAGCAGGTAAACGTATCCTTACCTTGAGTAGTCGTCAATGAAAATGACGAAGTACGCGTACCCTCCACGAGCCTGCGTGGAGGGTATTAAAGTGGGACGCACGAAAATGGGAAATGAGACTATTAAAGTGGGACGGAGGGAGTAATACTTACCAGATCTGCAATATCATATGCTAATAAGGATACAAAATGATCAGTCGTCCTCTTCGGCTGGCAACTGGTCTCTCTAGGACCCCGTGGGAGCGAGGTAGCAACGTCATTATCAGAACTGTCTGAGAAAACTAGGGTACCTGATCCCGTTCACCAGAAACACTCTGACAGTCATCATCAGGGATTACAAGTCTCTTACCCCTCTCAATATTCGTATCCCTCCTCAGCCCCTCCATCTCCTCCAGCCTCTGTCTGGTCTCACCACCAGATACACTCATCCTCCTCCTCTCTGCCTCCTCCAGCCTCCTACTGGTCTCACCACCAGATACACTCATCCTCCTCCTCTCCGCCTCCTCCGGGCTCCTACTGGTCTCACCACTAGGTACAATCGTCCTCCTCCTCTCCGTCTCCTCTAGCCCTACGACTCCAATCACGACTCCTATCACGAGCCAAGACCTCTCTGAAGGTTGCATCATCTACATCTGTGCAATAATGGCATATAGATGCACGAAATAAGTCTATAACTAGGGGGATCACCCTCTCTGTCAGTGTCTCATGAATAACGGTCCGGATACTATCCAATATATTCCCAGATGGACGATGTCTCCTAGTATCCCGGGAACCCCCACTGGAAGAATGTGCATGATGCCTGATAACTCTCATAAAGAGTCATCTTTTGATCTCTTTTCATGAACTTTAGATGTTGTTTTGAATAAGATGCTAAGCAATCGAAGTCCTTTTTGCTTGTTTATGTTCATTTACAATTAAGTCATAGTATTTTAAATTGTGCAAGCTTTAATAAGTTTTTGCAAGCATTTGGTGAAGTTTTGACCAGGTTCTGGACGCTAGAGCTTCCCTGCCGTATGCTGATAGAAGATATGCTCGAGCTTGGGAAACGCATGATAAGAAGGAAGGAGATTTTCTCTCTCCGGGACCACTCAAAGACAAGGATAAAGGTCCTTTTTGATTTTGTCTGCTGAGAAGACAGGTGGTACTGAAGGAAGCCGATCCCTTGTCTGAAGGAAACAATGACATCTGCACACGTGGATGCATCATGGGAAAAAGAAGGAGATCAACGGCTATGAAAAATAAAATTCATGAAACAAAGGCTGGGAAAAAGGAGGGAGATAACAACAATTTTTCAGAACAGCACGAACGGAGAGAAGAGGTGCCGAGAGATAGAGCTTGGAGAGGAAGTAACGGAGCACGAAAGGATCATCGTCTATAGTTTGATTTTAGATTTTCAAGCTGTATTTCTGATGTTGAATGATCTTATGCTCTTATTTCTTTTATTTCCGAGTATGAACTAATTTCATTTACACTTGGGTTGTGGAACAAAGTACCATTTGCTTGAATATATGTTAGAGTCAAGTTTCGCATGACTGAATTTATCTTTAATCCTGTTTTCAACCGTTTCTTGAGCACGACAGTGAATGGAAACCCATCACCTATGGAGACTGAAAGGTGAAATAGGCCGAGGGGGTTTTAGATAATTGTGTTGATTTCATAGACATATGAGAAAATGCAACTTAATCGAGCTTAGCTTCATTTCACCATCATCAAATCACTGAGAGAGGCATAGACATATGAATCTTGGTGAGAGGGTGTAGATCTAGTAGAACGACAGTTTGCTAGGCAGAATTAGGAAAAGTTCTAAGGTTCAGGGAATTGCGAGACACAAACTCTAGCATATAGGATAGCTGTGGTGCGTTGTATTTCATAACCCGAGTGTGTTTTCCAGTACTTGTGAATCCATTTATAATATTTATGTTTGTTGGGAAATTATTCCTAAAATCTCCCTTAGGATCTATTTGTAAAAGGTTTTGTTGGATCAAACCTTAGTAGTTGGTCGATCATTTGCTGAACTCTAAATAGTCTAGCATACTCTGTAAAGTCCTGTGTAGGTTTTATATTGAGTTGTAATAGATTAGTATGCTAGAAGAATTCCTAGCAGTCCCGGACAAGTTGATGTCTGCTAAAAGACATTGAACAGCAGAATGCTAAGATATTAGCATTCATCTACAACCAGCAAACTGCTAGAGAAACGAGCAAACAAAGGATAAAGGAGTTGTGGATCAACATGAGTCTTCAGCTGCTAAACAAAAGATCCTAGCAGAGCTATATACAGGATGCTGAAGTCTCACTACCGTTCTGACAAAAAGCTCACACAAAGGACGAGACTTTCCCGAAGTAGTTAGGAAAGTACAAGTCAAAAAGAAAAGTGACTGTCACAGACCAAACACTCTCGGATCAAGGAGCCGTTGAGTCTAACGGATATGGAGATTCAAAGTTTGAATTTCCATCTATAAAAGGCAGGTCCGAAAGTGAAGACAACTACTGCTTCTATCACTACAGACATTCGCAAACTACACAAGTGTGAGAACTCTTTGACAAAGCGAACAAGTAAAAAGTAGTCAGTTGAAAGCTCGTGATAAAAAGTGCATTCAAAGCTTTCAACAACCTAGAGTGTCTTTTCATTGAATATCTGACACTCATCCTTGAAGATTCTTGAACTTTCGTTAAGAATCTTCAATCATTGGGATAACTTCCTTCCTAAGAAGATCCAACAGTCACTCTTGAAAAAGATTGACTCTGACGGGCTTTAGCCGCATATTTATTGAGTTCAGGGGCAAACTATAAAAGCCTCAATAGTGAAGGACAAGTTTTACGAAGGTGTGCCCTTGACTTGACCGGAGCTGTGATCGGAAAAGTGCAAAGTAACGGAGGATAGCTGTGCTATGGCCGGTTCGAAAGTTCGCCGCCTACCGCAAGTGTTGGCGAATCCTTGTACTGTTGTATACTTTTCTAGTGAAACACTTAGCATACTAGCTAAGGAGTGGACGTAGATTTATTTGGATCGAACCACTATAAAAATCTTGTGTTCATTTACTGTTTTATTATTTACTGTTTAAAGTTGATTTGAAACCTAGCAACAGAGTTGCTAGCGTATATCTGAAGACTAACTTAAATCATAACTTGAGCTAAGAAACATCTTGTAAACAACGATAAGTGTAAGTGACGTATATTTATTCCGCTGCATTTCGTGTTAAGTTTTAATCACGACGACTCTGATATTTGAGGACCAACAAGTGGTATCAGAGCAGGAGGTTGAAAAACCGACTGCCTCTGAGTCGCTTTGAGACCTGATCTATCTTTTCCTTGCACTTTTATCCCTGTTTTATCTATCTAGCTCAGGAAATCCTTCCAAAGGATACAGAATGATGAACCATTCACTTGGACAGTATGACAGAGAGAATTTTTCATCTTGGAAGAAGATGGCTCTCATACAACTTCAGAGCATACATCCCGAGATGGCGGATGTACTGGTAAGAGGTCCTATTCAGATTATGAAAGCTAACACCTTTATAGGACATGGACGTGATTAAGATGCTGCTGAAGGAGAACCAAGACCCCCGAGACCTGACATGGTTCCTAAACCGTTTGATGAATACACAAGTGAAGATAAAAAGAGAGCTCAACTAGAGCACGTGGCAAAGAAATTGATTCTTGATTCCCTTCCAAAGCTGATGAAAGAAAAAGCGCTTGATTTTGAAACTGCTAAGGAAATGTGGGACTACGTGTGCGAGTCTTCTCAGGAGACGGATCAAATAAAACGTAACAAACTACAGGTAGCTGTAGACAAATACGAATCCTTTTCTATGTGTGCAGGAGAAACCATACAAATTATGGAGGAACGCTTCAACACCATCATTGGAGAACTCAGGAATCTTGGAAAGAAGTATGATAATGGAGAGATGAACAACAAAATCATCTCCAAACTATATCCAAGAGATGACTGGTTCGCGAAAGTGACAAGTTTAAGTGAAAAAGACCTCAACAGCTTGACTACATCTGAGGTATTTGCTCAACTTAAAGCTCACGAATTTATTATACAGCAGTCGAAGAAAAATGAAACTGCTGTAGCACAAGCTGCATCAAATTTCGCTAGCAACTCTGAAAACTTAGCGTACTTCGCTACGAAGGACTTCAGCAAATTCAAGACAAAGAAGCCCTTCTATAAGCCAGAAAGATCTGCTCAAGCATCACCCGTAAAGGAAGGTACTTCCAGCGCAGGTACACAACCTATTGATCTAAAGATGAATGAGCTGGAAGAACAGATGAAAAGGATGCAGAGGATGTTGAATGAAGCGAAAGGTGAAAAAGAGGCGAAAGAGATAAAATCACCATCATCTAACCGCTCAGTAGAGCGAAAAACTAGAACTTGTTTTGAATGTGGGTCTCCAGATCATTTGAAGCATGATTGCCCGAAGGTCAGCAGAGAGGAAAGAGAACGCCGGAAACAAAGATTTGAAAGACGCACTGCTAAAGCAGTAACCAAGGCGTTGCTGACCAGGACGGAGATTGATGATGAGGAGGAGTTTTACTGCTCTTCAGAAGAAGAAGATAGCGAAGAAGCACTGTTCGTGTTGATGGCAAACATTGTTGAAGATCAGTTTGCTGACGCGGACAACGATGCTGAGCAAACCAATGAATCAGCCCTCGCTGCTGAGGAAGCTGAGGTATTACCAACTAACCCATCTAGCAATCCAATCATAGATGAATCGGAGGAATCATTTTTCGATTCCGAGGAAGATTACTTGACAAAGTTGTCAATAGAGTTTTCAAAAATGTATGAGATAAAAAACGAAATCGTTGGGGAAAATACCTCACTAAAACTCAAAGTTACAAATTTGACCGAGGAAGTCGAGAGACTGAGGTTAAAAAGTGAGAAACTCTCAAAATTAAAAGCAGACTTCTATCTTCTGTCAGAAAATTTTCAAACCTTAGAAAAGGAGAATCATGTTTTAAAGAGTAACCCGAAAGAGGACTGTATTTGCATGTACACATCCAGCAAGGCTGCTCTCAATGCCCTTGTAAGTAGTCAAAGACGTCATTATGATAAGTCTGGACTTGGATGCGAATCATCAAAAAGAATGTCAAAACCCTATGATAATTCGTCTAAACAGAATCCAATTCTGTTTGTATCTACTGGACATAATTCTGCTGAAAAGGGTAAAGGAGTAGATTCTGCTGAAACTTCATATGCTAAGCCAATAGCTAAACCGAAGAATAGACTCCCGCAGAATATGCCCATTGGATCTCAGCAGAGGTCTATACCAAAGACAACCAATTATTCGCCTGCTGGATCTCAGCAGAGGCAAAACTCAGAATTTATTAAGCCTTTATCTAATGGACCTCAGCAGAGGAACTCAAGGATAAATGCTGTATGCAATTCTAAGCCTCAGCAGAAGAATCAAAAGATGAATAACAGGCATGCATTTAATAGACCTCAGCAGAGGAATCCAAGAGCATCTGCTAAGCCTCACTCAGCAAACTCAAGGAATACTGAGCGTTCTGATTTCAACGCAAGGATAGTACATCCTAATTTTCACCAGAGGAGGCCTGCACAGTACAATGCTGTGAGACCTACCTACCAGCAGAATATGTTGCATAGAAGAAATGTCTATGCAAGGCCTGAGCCCATTCTATCTTCATTTCAAAGGGCAAGGAAGGCTAAATACTTTCCTTCATCTGGAAATAGTAATGTTAACAATGCTAAGCCAAAGGTCAAGAAAGTGGTAAATCGTGAAACCAAGACGAAAGTCTTGAAAGTCACTATGATGTGGGTTCCGAAAGGAACTATGCTTCACGCTAATCCTGCAGGACCCGACACTAAACGGGTACCTAAATCAACTTGATTCACTTGCAGGAACAGGACTCGAGAGCTACGGGAACGAGCATATCTAATGAGTGGGTCCTGGACAGCGGTTGCTCCGCTCATATGACCGGGAACGAAGAATTATTCTCAGACATGAGAAGACTATTTAACGGTCCCAAGGTCAAGTTCAGAGACAACAGTGAAGGAGAAGTCATTGGAAGAGGGTGCATTGAACGGAACGGATTAAGAATCATCAATGTGGCACTCGTCTCCAACTTAAAGCATAATCTACTCAGCATAAGCCAATTATGTGAAAACGGGTATATCGTATCCTTTATGAATACGGGTTGTGCTATTGCTGATGCTATTTCAGGAGAAGTAAAACTAAGAGGCATCCGCAAGGGTGGATTGTATATTGTGGATTGGCAAAGCGGACAACAACATTCCTGCTTTCTAGCTCTAAATAAAGAGGAAACAACATGGCTATGGCATAAGAGGTTCAATCACTTAAATTTCAAAACTATTAATTACCTTGCCAAAAATAAGCTTGTTGTAGGTCTGCCCAATGAGACTTTCTGCAAGGAAGGAATATGCAAATCATGTCAACAGGGGAAGCAGACCAAATCATCCTTTAAGACAAATCCTGAAAAGGAATCATCACAAAGGATTCTAGAGTTACTTCATATGGACCTCTTCGGTCCAGTCACTCCACCTACTGTAAGTAAACGTCTATATACACTAGTGGTGGTTGATGATTTCTCCAGGTACACATGGGTATGTCTTCTAAAAACCAAGGATGAGGTGAAACTTGTCCTAACGGAGCTGATTCTCAAGGAGCAGAATAGTAAAGAAGTCACTGTAAAGAGATTTTGCTCGGACAATGGAACAGAGTTCTGTAATGGAGTGCTGATGGATTTCTGTGCTGAAGCTAGAATATCACACGAAAAATCCACAGCTAGGACTCCTCAGCAGAATGGTTTAGTAGAAAGGAGGAATCGGACGTTGAAGGAAGCCGTTCGCTCAATGTTAGCAGACTCCAAACTTCCTGCTAAGTACTGGGGTGAAGCAGTCATGACGGCATGTTACACACAGAATAGGAGTGCTATCACGAGCAGATTCAACAAAACTCCCTACGAAGTGTACAACGGTCGTAAGCCCTCCATAACTCATCTACGTGCTTTTGGTTCTACATGTTATATTCACAATAACGGAAAATCTAAGCTTAATACCTTTTCACCAAAATCAGATGAGGGTGTACTTCTTGGTTATGGACATCCCACTCATAAAGGTTATAGGGTGTTGAATAAGATTACTGGTATTGTGGAAATAACATGCAATGTTATTTTTTATGAGTCTACATTAGTGCGCAAAGAAAACAAAAGAAAAGAGGATAGCAATCATGAGACTAATGATGTCAATGATCAAACATTTTTAAATTCTTTCGAGAATATGCGTATTGATCCGACTAAGTCTATGAATGACTGCAATCCAAACCAGACGCACACAGCAGGGGACCAAACTGCTGACCAGGCCAGTGATGCTAATGATCATGCTGAGGCCAAACCTACAAACACCATAATTGAATCAGTTATTCTAGAGGTGTTTAATGATGAAGAAGAGGAGTTTGCTAAGGACATTCCTTTTGGGGAAGGCACAGCCACTCATGAAGATCTTGGCAGAGGCGCTGTTGAGATTCCAGTTGCTGAAAGTGTTGCCGAAGAGGCTTCCGTTCCAGGAAATCCTGCAGCAGTCATTCCGGTTGAAGTCATCCCAGATGCTGAGCACCAGGAGGGTGCTTTGGCGAACAATGTACAAGATGATGGCCTCGCAAGGGAAGAAAATGTGGTCAGACCAGTCAGACCAACATGGTTGCGCGCCCATCCTCTTGAAGACATCATAGGAGATGTCAATGATCCCATAATGACAAGACAAGGCAACGCTATGCTAGCTTGCTATATCTCCAGCGAAGAACCCAAAAAGATCGAAGAGGCTCTATTAGATCCGGATTGGGCAAATGCTATGCATGAAGAACTTGCAGAATTCACACGAAACAATGTGTGGGAGCTGGTAGACAGACCTGAACATCAAAGTGTTATTGGCACAAAATGGGTGTTCAAAAACAAGAAAGACGAGTCTGGCACGGTTGTCAGAAATAAGGCGAGACTCATAGCTAAAGGATACAGGCAATGCGAAGGAATAGATTATGACAAAACATTTGCTCCTGTAGCCAGGCTGGAGGCCATTCGTTTATTCCTTGCGTACGCTGCTTACCATGAGTTCGACGTTATGCAAATGGATGTAAAAAGTGCCTTTTTAAATGGTGAGCTGAAGGAGGAAGTCTATGTCGAGCAACCACCAGGGTTCGAGCATGGCAATCAAGTATACAGACTCAAGATGGCTCTCTATGGATTGAAACAAGCACCGAGAGCTTGGTATGGAACTCTATCCAAATTCTTATTGAAGAATGGTTTTCAGAAAGGGAGGATTGATCAAACTCTCTTTCGCATTGAAGATGAAGGAGATATTTTACTGGTGCAAATATACGTTGATGACATTATTTTTGGCTCTAGAAATCAAGGATTATGTGACAAGTTTTCAGAGCTCATGACCAGCAACTTCCAGATGAGTATGATGGGAAAGATGTCATACTTTCTCGGATTACAAGTTCAACAATCCAGAGAAGGGATTTTCATTCATCAAAAGAAGTATACTCGCGATTTGATTGCGAAATATTGCCCAGAAAAGACGAAGAGCCTGCGAATTCCTATAAGTACGACATGTATAGCCGCACTTGAGAAAGAAGAAGGGGATGTGAATCCTAATCTTTACAAAGGAATTATAGGTTCACTTCTATATCTCACCGCCAGCAGACCTGACATATCTTATGCCGTTGGATTGTGTGCTAGATATCAATCAAATCCTAAGAAGGCGCATCTAGACACTGCTAAGCGGATTGTGCGCTACTTGAAGTGCACAGAAGGCCTAGGAATTTGGTATTCTAGAGAAGTTGGTCTTGCTCTGAGTGGATATTCGGATTCTGATTTTGGAGGATGCAAAATCGATAGGAAAAGCACGAGTGGCACGTGTCAATTTCTGGGACACAAGCTCATTAGCTGGTTCAGCAAAAAGCAGCACTCTGTTGCTACCTCCACCACTG
>JAPKLW010007689.1:0-14582 GCA_026898455.1 Plectranthus barbatus | reverse complement strand
TCCCTTCGTAGTTTGTGAAATCTGTGCTTATTCATAATCTTGATTTGTTGATCACATCTTAGGATTATCTAGTTGATTACATGAGACGTAACTGTAATAGTTTTCAATCGAAAGAGATTTTCACAATATAATTTGATTTCTTGTCGTAACTGAAGGAGATTAATTGTAGGAATAAATCTGAAGAACTTGGGAGTTAGTTAATTTATCTTGAGACCGAGCGGAGATAGGTAATTGACTAATCTACTTTACGAATTGTCCAACAAAGAAGTTCGTAATACTTTTCTGATGTTTCACTACGAAGAGGAATTAAAATTGGGAATTAATCGATTCATTTATACATGTTATACTTGATAGGTAGATATCCCTGGAATCTGTACTTCTCTTATTTGACTTCAAAAGCTTTTTAATTTTCCTGTTTAATTCTCGATAGCAAAGATTGTGATTTTCAAAACAACCAAAACCTTTTCATTCGATTTTCCTAATCAATATTTTCAAGAACGTCTGATTTAGTACTTAAAGATTATTCGTTATTTCTTTCCCTGTGGGATCGATAATTTTATCTTTGCCGTTGTATTATTAGCTCTGCTAAGTCGCAGTTAAATAATATTGCGATCACCGATTAAGGTGAATTGTGGATCAGATAAACTCGCACAGATATATGTCCGCTGCACGGAGTGCCGAAGTCTATTACATCAGATAGAGATGCAAAACTTACATCTCGTTTTTGGAAGAGTGTGCAGCAGGAGTTGGGGACTCGCCTGAATTTTAGTACGGCGTTTCACCCTCAATCGGATGGTCAGTCTGAGAGGACTATACAAACCATTGAGGACATGTTGAGATCAGTGATTTTAGACCAAGGAAGTAGTTGGGAGCCGATTTTGCCTTTGATTGAGTTTGCTTATAATAATAATTATCAGGCAATAATTGGAATGGCTCCTTATGAGGCGCTATATGGGAGGAAATGTCGTTCGCCTCTGTATTGGGACGAAGTAGGAGAACGGAAGATCGTCGGACAAGACGCAGTGAATGAAATGATAACATTTAGTTCGTCAGATCAGAGAACGAATCAAAGAAGCTCAGAGCAGGCAGAAGTCCTATGCCGATTCGAGGAGAGCTGAATTATGTTTTGAAGTGGGAGACAAGGTCTTCCTCAAGGTTTCACCTTCCAAAGGAATTATACGATTCGGAGTGAAAGGAAAACCGAGACCGCGTTACGTTGGGCCTTATGAAATTCTAGAACGCATTGGTCCAGTAGCTTATCGGTTAGCGTTACCCCCAAACATGGGTAATATCCACAATGTGTTTCACGTGTCTCAACTGAGGAAGTATGTGTATGATCCGAGACATGTGATTCATCATGAAGAAGTAATTCTGAGCCCAGACTTACGGTATGAAGAACAACCGCAGGCTATTCTAGACCGAAAGATGCAAGAGCTCCGGAATAAGTCTACTCCATTGGTAAAAGTGCTTTGGAACCATCATGGGCATGAAGAAGCAACATGGGAACCAGAGGATAAGATGAGAGAGAAATATCCTGAGTTCTTTGAGACTATGTAAATTTTCGGGACGAAAATTTTTATAAGGGTGAGGGGATGTAACACCCCGTGTCATTTTCAACTTGTAATAGTTGTCCGGATTTAATGAAAAAGGAAATTCCGATTTATTGAGAAGCATATTATATTATTGTTAAGGTTGGAGAAGTTCATTAGTTTATTGAAGCTAGATTATGTGTTTGAGATGGGAAATTATTGAATGAAGAGAATTATTTGATTTGATTATTGATCTTGAAAGATTATATCGGAAATTAAAATAAATTTCATAACTATATACATAGAGATATGTAAATGTTTATGTTGGAAATTATGTATTATATACATAATTATATGAGGAGTATAAATAGGAATATAAATTATAGAATAAGCTTTCCACCTTATGTTATAACTTAGAGAGAGAGAGAGAGAGCTTCAATTTCAGAAAACCCCCCCAAACCCGTCACCTTTCCGGCGAGTTTCCGGCCACATCCGGCCATCATTTGACGAACCACCAGCACCATTCGAAAGCTTATCTCACGAGCTTCGTATTGATATAAAGTAGCCCTCGTGAAGTGAAGCGAGGACGGAGATAACCTAAAGAGAAGCGAGGTGGGTTTTGTATTGAGATTTTGAAGGTTTTGATTTTAATCTTGATATTTCGCCCATTTAATCGGTATTCTAACGATTGAATCGTGTTCCTGAGGTTGTAGAGAGTCTACGGACGTTGAGAAAACTTGGTTTGGACGCCAAAATCCGTCACCGCCGCCGTCAACCGTGAGAGCTTTGGTGAGTCTCGTTTTCTCCCTAATCTTTGCGTATTTCTTGTATCTGTTAGCGTATTTAGAGTCCTCGTAGTCTAGGGAGTCTGGAAATGCTATTGCATGTATGATCGGAGTCCGTTTGGTGAGCCGCCGGAAGTTGCAGTCGCGGCTTAGAGGGGGTGAAGGAGATGACTCCTGTCGATCGACAGGAGGCATGTCGATTGACAGGGAGATCGATTTGAAATGGAGAAGTCGAACGCTTGTTTCGGTCAACACAAATCATGTCGATCGACACAAGTACGAGTGGTCTAGTATGTTGACACATCGATGTCGATCGACACAAAGGTATGTTGATCGACACGAGGCTGTCGACAGATGTTATGTCGATCAATACAAATCGTGTCGACCGACAGTAGCAGTCGATGTAGCCATGTCGACCAAGATGTGTCGACTTGCGGGAGCCTGTGTCGACCAGGGGTATGTCGACCGACACAGATCCCCGTCGGTCGATACAGAGGCTTGAAGTGTGACTAGATGTTGTTCAATCCTAGTTCTTTCGAGTCCTGTTCATTTACGGTTGAGATATATTGTCCTAGATATATCGTACTGAGTTATAAACCCTATTTGATTGTAGGAATTTGAAAGCAAGGAGTGGTCAAGCTCATTCTAGCAGAAGACATCTAATCAAAAGATGATAACGAGGTGGGAAACTATTTCAAGTATAAAACAAAATGCGTACTTTACCTTTCAAAATGTGTTATATAATGCTTTGATTTGAAATGAGACTGCTATGCATGTTTTGTGCTATTATATCTGTCCTCTATCGTTTCCCAACGATAAGAGAGAAATACTAATGAGTTTAGAACCAGATTCTCATAACTGCGCTAGAACTCAATTAGTACGTATGGAGTAGCGACTCCATACGATGGGAACTGGAAGATATAAGGTGGAAATTATTATATGGGGATGTGGAATTATGAATGTGGAGTTGATAAATGTTGAATATTAAACGATCGGGTCTCAAAAGGATATGCTGAGACTAGTGCACTTAGATGACAGTAGGTTGAGTGTGTTTACATTCCTCACTGATCATCGTAACTCGGAAGCCGGCCAACTTCCAATTACAACACCGAAACAGATATAATAACATACAAATAGCACGCGTGTGAAAATAAAATGTTTTGGATAGCGTGGTATATTTAAAAAAAACCCCATGTCTATCTGTGTGAGTTGCATAGCATGTTTCCTATATAATGTATGTTTTTGGGCATGTTTCTCATTGGGTACGAAAGTATTCAGCCCCTTGCGTTATTTCTAAAACGTGCAGGTTAAGCAGCAGGAATGGAAGTAGCGGGTGTAAGCTGGAAGAGCAAGGAAGTTATTTTTGAAAGTTAATAGATCTTGTGACATGTATCTTCATATACATGTCACCATCACGTTACACACACGCTGCTACACTCTCTGAACATTTCCTTCTCTTTTAAATGTTTAAAATCCATAAACTTTGTTATGAATCTGACTCGAAGTACTATTCTTATGTTAATTATCTTTATTTAAATGAAATCTTCCGCTTATTACTTTTGAAATGTGTTGACAAAACCTGAAACATCAATGTAACGTGGCCCCAAAATGGGAAGGTCAGTTGGGGGAGTTACATATTACAATTGAGGGCGATAACAATTTTAAAATTTGACATTTTATTAACACTTAAAATTGAAGTTATTTAAAGTTTTTATATAAGAAAAGTTGACATTTTATTAACACTTAAAATAAAATTCAGTAGGATTTAAGAGATCATCTTCTTCTCAAAATAAAAATATATCTAAACGTATTTCTTCCTTCTCTACAATGTTTATCGAAGTTGTTTTTATTACCTTTTTTTTATTCATTCCATTATTTTTTTCATGTTGTTTGCTTTAAAAGTTACATCTTTAATTCTTTTTGGTTGAGAATTATAAACGAATATATTGTTTTTTCATACACAATAGTTATTAAACTTAAATGATGTCGTTTCCCAATTTATCTGGAAAAATTATAGATAGGTGCATACATAAATTCAATGTAGCCAAAATACAGAAGTAATGAAAATATTTCTACAACTTACATTACATATATCCCCATCAAGATAAATCCTACAAATAAATACCAACTAACCACTACAGCCACAAAGTTGAATTTTCATCTCATTTTCAGCAATTTTAACAACAAAGTATGGCTGTGATTCATAAAAATAATTTTAAATTGGTTAAGCACTTTTCAATATCAAGTGCCCAAAAGGATATAAATCTCATGAGCATTCATTATTTTCCCATGGGGCCATGTACAATATATAAAAAATAAAAATAAAAAATAAATAAAAAACTCACTCTACTATGTTATATAAGGACATTATGAAAACTTAAAATATCAACCAAACGAATTGTGGGAAGTAGAAGTAGAAGTATAAGTCAAGAAGTCAACTTCACAGCAGCTACCCATAGTTAATTAAAAAAGGTGAAGTTTATAAAATTTAAATTTCATAGATATATAGTTAAACTCTCTTTTACCAAACTTCTATAAGAATATTCTTTTATACCTCCATCCTTTTATTTTATGGTAACATACACATGTTTTTATTATAGTAAATCAAGTCATGAGAAATAGCTTACATACTAATGTTGCTTGAATGAGTTTTAGTTGTTGCTTGATTATTTTGTTGCTTAATTTTGTTTCGGTTGTTGCTTGATTGCATATCAACCATTGATCTTTTCAAATCTAATGGATATGATTCATTCTTTTTTCTCACAGGGGGATTTTTCTCACCTAAATCGCTCCCTATATATATATATATATATATATATATATATATATATAGAGGGTAGTGATCAGGTGAGAATATGAGTTATTATGAGAAATAAGAATAGATCTCGCGCGTCCATCTCATCAAATCGACGAACATGATTCATTCTCAGCAAATTAAAAAACGCAGCATTTTTGCCCCAATATCCTGCAGTTTTAGCCTTTAAAGGCTAAAACTGTAAAAATACTCAAACACAAAGAGCAACCTGCATTTTAAGCCCGATTTATTTCATTTTTAGCCCGATTTACTTCATTTTTAGCCAGATTTACTTCATTTTTACATAAATACAAATTTAAAAAAATTAAACATCTTCTTCTTCAAAGCAGCAACACGAGCGTAGTCTCTATAAAACTCAATACCAACATCAACAGTTCTAAAAATTCTGCCCTTAAAATGCTTCATCTCATCAACAAACTTTGGAATAAATGAACCTGTAAGATACAAAAATGCACAAAGTTAACACTAAAGATGCACAATATAATAGTAAAAATGAACGTCGATCTGAATAAAACATTTTTTTTAAAACTATATTCATGCACAATTAACAAAGTCGAGACCGAACACGAATGCGAAATCCAGGAACAAAGAAAAAAATATGATCGACAGAAGAAATATAAATCAAATCGAACGAAGAAGGAAGAAGAAAACAAATCGCGCGAAGTAAGGAATACAAAATCTGATGAGATACTATTTCAGATTTTTTTTGAAAAAAGCTAAAATTACAAAAATAACCTTAATTTTGCAAAACTGCAGGATAATCGAGGAAAACTACACACGGAGTGAAATAAATCATGAGCGTTGAAATCACAAAATCAAATGTTGAGATGTATTCTCATTTCTTATACTAAAAACTATTCTCATATGATCACTACTCTCTCTCTCTCTCTATATATATATATATATATTTCATGAGCGTTGAAATCACAAAATCAAAGGCTGAGATTTATTCTCATTTCTCATACTAAAAACTATTCTCATATGATCACTACTCTCTCTCTCTCTCTCTCTCTCTATATATATATATATATATATATATATATATATATATATATATATATATATGATAATCGATGCATTATTTATTCTTAATCTACTACATTATTTTCTGTAGCGTGTTTTTATTTTAATTTTAAATATGACCTCAGGTTTTGCTATAATATTGAAAACGTATACAAATAATGCACCATATTTGTCGTAGATTATAACATTCAAAACTTATACAATGTTCTAATTTATCTATTATTTCGTAGACTCATGTCCTTGTATCAAGGTTTAGATGAGGTGAGAGGGATAATGCATTATATAATGCATTATATGATTATAATAATTATATAATGCATTATAATCATATAATGCATTATAATCATTAGATAATGCATTATATAATGCATTATATGATGCATTATATGGTTACCCCATCTCCATATGTTATATGAGCCCAAATTCTGGCCTTTAGATTAAGATTTGAACGCTCCAGATTTAACTTGAAACATAAAATTTTTTGGTGCATTCTCCTTTGTTTGCTACTACATTATGGGTATAATTGTAATTTTAGCTAAAAGATTTCTAATTATTTCAAAACAAAACCATATCCCTCGAAAATAGGAATGAAATTAGGTAACTGCATATACTCATTGAATTTTTACCTTCGAGAGCACCAACCACAACCACGATTCCTCCGATTTCTTCCACCTCCGATCGCAGTAAAAAGTTGTCAGAAAAAATAGGTAAATTCTGGCGACAAACACGACCCGACATTCATAATGCAATATTCTTAGTTTTATACTGCATTGACCTATGTTCTCGCCGTGCAGATTTTTTACATTGCGGTTATTTTCTGGTAGCGAAATCAAACTTTCGACTCCATTCTCGGTAAAAAACTCTTGAAATCTATGTTTATCAATTGTTTTTCACAATTTTTTAAAATTTTTGCCTACATTATACTCCTTATTTCTACCGTTGTTGTACAAGTGATCAATAATTTTTTTAGAGTTGCCGTCTTCAACTTTGAGATCAATAACAGGTATATTGTATGCTACTACATACAATATACTCAAGTAATATTTATATTTTACTATTTACATTAATTTTATATTTTATTGGAGTATTAAGTTACTTTTGTTAGAGTACATATGTCCTGTTATGAAAGTGGTACATTTTTTATGTTGTAAGGACTACATTATCCTTCATTACTAGTGAACTCAACAGAACATTATTGGATTTTTGTAATTATATTTAATTGTTATAGTGTGTATAAAGTTAGAATTACTGCACTTTCTTTGTTTTTCATACTACATTATGATTGTATTTATTGTTATTTATTACCATAAATATTAGAATTTCTGGTTGCTGGTTAAATTATGTCTCAAAGTTACATTATTTGTGAGTTGCTCATTACATTGTTTGTCAACTGCACAGTACATTATTTATATCAGTTATTATATTTAGTTATCGTAGTATGTATAGTATTAGATTTACTACATTATGTATATTTTTATAGTATATTATGTTTGTGATTATTGGATGCTAGAAATGAAGAAGAAGTGGGCATACAAAGAAACTGACACAAAAGGTACTTTGCTCTGATTATTCTATTAATATTTTATATTTTATATAACTTATTATATTGTATGCTACTACATACAATATACGCAAGTAATATTCTTGTTTTAATATTTACATTAATTTTATGCTTTATTGGAGTATTAACTTACTTTTATTAGAGTATATGTGTCCTATTATGAAAGTGGTACATTTTCTAAGGACTACATTATCCTTCATTACTAGTGAACTTAACAGAACATTATTGGATTTTTGTTATTATATTTAATTGTTATAGTATGTATAAAGTTAGAATTACTTGTGATGTTACTTGTGATGTTACATTACTTGTGAATTTTATATTACATTGTTTGTGATCAGAACAGTACATTATCGTTATATATTCTTATATTTAGTTGTTGTAATATGTATAGTGTTAAATTATACACACTATCTATGCTTTTATAGTACATTATGTATGTTTATTATCATGAATATTATACTTTTATTGTTACTTGTCATGTTACATTACTTGTGAAATGTACATTACATTGTTTGTCAACTGAAAAGTACATTATGTATGCCTGTTTTTATATCTGGATCTCTCAGTGTCAGGGTATCATACTTGTAATGCATGAAAATTTGATTTTCTGCTGGTAATATTTATATTGTTAGGTTTACTGCATTATGGTTGTATATATTATATGTTAATTAAAATGAATATTACATTTCTATGATAATGATCACGTTACATTACTTGGGAATTGTACATTACATTGTTGTGAACTAAACAATACATTATTTATGTTAAATATTATATTTTGTTGTCATAGTATGTATAATTTAAGATTTACAACATTATCTATGGTTTTTATAGTATATTAGGTTTGTGATTACTGTTTTTAAGCTACCATAAATTTTTTAGTATTTATGGATATAAAGACAATGCAGAAGTATATTTTATTTATTTGATTCTAGGCATGAAGAAGAAGTGAGCACACAAGAAAACGAAGACACAAGGTACTCTATTTTTCCTAATTACCATTTTCCTTTTTTTATTTACAGTATACTCAAGTGTTATACATGTTATAATAGTTGCATTAAGTTTATATTTTATTCGAGTGTTAGGTTAGTTGTATCTCCGTTTTGTTAGGTTTTTATTATTTATGATTTTTATTGTACATTATGATTGCATTCATTGTATGTGTATTTACATGAATATTAGACTTCTATGATAATAATCATATTACATTACTTGTGAATCGTCATTACATTCATTGTGATCTATTTCTGTGTCCTCCTCCTCCTCCTCACAATGACCTATGTCCGTGTCAATTGGATGCTCTTCCGCATGAGGATTCTTACTCACCTTTTTCAAAATTTCAGATAATTGCATTTTTAATTCCAAAAGGCTTCCCTCGAGCTTATCTTGTCTTCTCTCCAGAGCTTCCCGAGATGATCTTGCTTCTCTAACTCTTTCATGATCACGACCACCCCATTCATCACAATGAACTCTTTTTCATGGATGGATTCCAAGTATGATTCTCATAAAGTCTACATGGAGAGTAACCATTAGATGGGGGATAGTTCATGTTGTTCCGGAGGTCACAATTCCCCCATTTATCTCCATATCTTTCATTTCTAAACTCCTCTTCTTCATATCCCCAACTTGACTTCACACTGCGGTCATGTCTCCTCTCTTCCATCCATGGGTAGCTACTATCCGACATTTCTTCAAATACCGACCGGAGTGGTCTCCGTGGTCGTTGTCTCTCCAACATCTTTGCTCTCATATCATCCAATTCCCTTTGGATATTGTTAAGCCTCTCCGAGTGAGTTCCTCGATAATTCTCCATTTGACACCTACAACAGTCCAACAACCTCAAAGTAATAGCAAAAACAACTTTAAACAACAAATTTATTCACACAAACAAAAACACAAACACCTAGCCTACAAGCTTCACTTTTCCCCCAATATCTAGCAACCTACTAAATGAATTCCCCAGCAACGGCGCCAAAAACTTGATGCGCAATAAAAAATCATACAGATTCTCACTGTACACTCAAGGTTTAATTATCAATCCAGGTCCTTCTTTGCTTCACCTGCTAGATTACCAGGATACTATAGCAAAGTCTAATAGCTATGCAAGATAAAATTGTTGAGTTATTTTTATCAACTAGGCAATCAATTTAAACCTATGCTAACAACATATAACAAGTAATGAATTAAACCTACAATCAATATTAAGTCTCAGAACAATCAATAAATTCTCTCCACACATTGGTAAACCAAGACAATCAAATATTCAAATGAGGTAGATAGGATGTTGAAATAAACATAGATGTAATCCAATTATGTTAATCATCGATGTAAACACATTTTAATCTAGAAGATTGAGCAATCGACCCTACACTCGTTAACCTCTTGTCACAGCGAGCTAATGGTTGATGATGCTAAGACTCGCAAACGACTACGTTATTAAGACCTAGACCACTCCAAATAGAACGTCAATTATTGCCCTATGACCTAGCACCGCACAAGGATTAGAGCTAAAATTTTATGAATCTACATTATTCATGACGATTCCGCCCGCGTGTTGACTGCAGCGTTCACGTCAACAACCTCCTAAGCTGGTTATTACCTACACATAAGAGGTAAGGAACAAGATCTAGTGCAATTAAAGCTCTCAAAGGGAAGTAAAAAATCAATTATCAAACCTAATCTTCATGCATCCTTGTTCAAATCAACACCCAAATTGAATTAGAGCAACATACCTCTCAATTGTAACAATACAAAGTTGAAATGAAATAAATCCATTACAATTGATAAGTAGAAAATGAAATCTTTCCTAATTGGATTTGTTTGGTCTTGATATACCCCCTTGGATCTTCAATTTTTCTCCAAGGCCTTGATACCTTGGGTGAGGTTTTGGAAGAGATGGAAATGGGAATCGTAGAGAGAATATAGGTAATTTCCCCTTAGATATGAAAGAAGTTCTCAAAATAACTGAATTTCCCCCATTTATAACGAGTTGGCAAAGCCTCGGATGGCCCAAGCCAAGGTTGGCTCACCCGAGATGGTTTGAAAATTGCAAAAACTGCTAAAACTTGCTCTGGCTCGGCCGAGCAAGCCCTCTGCAGGCCATGGCTCGGCCGAGCACTGTAGGGCCGGCTGAGCGAGCTCCCTGTTCGACTTGGCTTGGCCGAGCCTGCTCTCTAAAACCCAGTTTTCTCTGCCCGGTCGAGCCTAACTTCCTTTGATCCCTAGCTCAGACGATTTTCCTCCAAAACTACGCCAAAAGTGTTGCTTTATGCTCAAAACTCAACCGACACCATCTAAAATACAAAAAACACGAAAACACAACAAAAGAACTACAAAAACATATGATATGGGAGTAAAATGGACACAGACATGAATGCTCACACATCGAAAAATAGGTCATTTTTTACGCACATATCGTTTATCAACTGCACAATACATTATCTTTGTCTATTCTTATATTTAGTTGTTGTAATATGTATACTGTTATATTATATACATTATCTATGCTTTTTATAGTACATTATGTATGTTTATTATCATGAATATTTGACTTCTATTGTTACTTGTCATGTTAAATTACTTGTGAAATGTACATTACATTGTTTGTCAACTATAAAGTACATTATGTATGCCTGTTTTTATATCTTTGCAGATATACTATGTGGATCGTGTAGTTCCCTACAATCGGCTGGTAGACAGAACATTCCCAATGGCAACTGGATGAACTGCTAAAATTTTGAAGAAAAGACAAAATGATGAGATTGAAAAAGATAAAGGATTTTGTAATGGTTACCTCGAGCCTAGGTACATAGTGAAGGATGCAGTGATAAATATTGAGAACATGAAGAAAAATGAGGGAGATGATAATGTTTTAAAAAACATAGGTGATGGAGAAAATCTGAAGAAGACAGTGGATGATGCAAATCCTAAAGACAGTCAAGTATACACAACAAGCATTATAACTTCTTTGTCCTCTGTTGTTGTTGCAATGTCAGAATTTTTAAACAAGCTCAAGCAGGCAACTCCCAATGTGATGGAAAATCCAAGATTCAAGATTGCAATGGAAACTTCCAAGTTCATGATGTCAACTGCAACAACAGGTGAATGTCCTGAGGCTCCTTCAGTTGTTGCTAGCCAAAATACTTGGGATGACAGCCCGGAGTGGCTTGATTGTTTGAATAAAATGATGGATACCTGGGAGAGAATGCAAGAGGTCAGAAACAGTCAAGAATATCCAACATTTGAGTTGAATATAACTCCAGAAGAACTTCGTAGAAACAAAGAAAATGTAATATTTTATTTCATATTAGTTCATATAATATCAAATTCATTTATATGTACTTATACAATAACTTTATGCAAATGCAGGAAACAGCACAACCACATACAGAAGAAGAGTCAACTGGTACTGGAAAGGAACAAGAAAATCCAGAGGAAGTAGTCATAAATATTATGAAGGTATAATTTTTTAAGTTTCTTTACAATCCTACCATAATTCATTCATTACTAAAATCTGAATCATTTGAAAAGGATCTTGAAAAGGTAGTAGCTGAAAATCCTGCTGCGATCTTTGATGATGAACTACAGAAAACACCAAACCAGGAATTAAATGAACCAGATGAAGAAGAACATGTGTAATACATATCTTATCTACTAATTATATTGAATATTTATTTTAAAATGAGCAGTAATATATTAATATATTAAACTTCAGTTGTTACTTGTAATGTTACATTACTTGTGAATTGTATATTACATTGTTTGTGATCTGAACAGTACATTATCTTTGTCTATTCTTATATTTAGTAGTTGTAATATGTATAGTGTTAAATTATATACATTATCTTTTCTTTTTATTGTACAATATGTATGCTTTTTATATACATGACAGGTTGCAAATGAGTCAAGGGGAAAAGAAAAAATCATTGAAAACAATATTGTGCAGTGTGATTCAGAAGGTAATTTCGAGGTATTTTTTGCATTTCTGTTACATCTTTAACTTATTGTGTTTTATAATAGAATTTCAACTATATAATACATGTTTAATTTTATTTTTTAAGGATGATCAACCATTGATAAGAATGAAAACAAGGGGAGCACATGAAAGGAAAAAATCACGTACATTGATATCGCCTTTTAAGCTGCGGATTTAAGATCCATTTGCTCGTTGTGTAAATTTAGAAAGAAATGTATACTATTTGATGATGACTGCAGACCATTTGAAACGGTAAATAAAATTTTCACATATCATTTTATAATTAATTTCGAAGACTTCTGAAACCACATTTTATGCAGGGAAGATATTATTTATGGGTTTCTGTTACAAGATTTGAGTTTCGCTCAATATTACCATTGGTCACTCTTTATGCTGGTGTGGTAGTGTTCCCATCTGAACTTGAAGGAGAAAATAAGATCAAAAGATTCACCAAGCAGATTGTTTTTCACTACATATGCAACCGTAAGTAAGTTGATCAATTTTATTGTATTATTCAATAAATTAACTTTGTTTCTCTAATAACAGAGCTATAACTTGATTGACAAGCCCAAGAACTGGGATGATGAGAGAGTTCAGACTGAATTTATTAGGACTTTGGATAATGAGCTTGCTTTGAACAAAAGCGTGAACATTTCAAAAATCGACATGGTATATATATATATATATATATATATATAGGGAGCGGATCCAGTGAGAAAACTCTTAACGTGAGAAAATGAGAAAGATGCTTGATTGCATTCACGACATTGCTTGATTGCAATGTTGCTTGATTGTGCTTTAGTTGTTACTTGATTATTTTGTTGCTTCATTGCGTTTTAGTTGTTGCTTGATTCAATATCAACCATTGATTTTTTTAGATCTGATGGATATGATTCGTTCATTTTTTCTCACAAGGGGATTTTATTTACATGATCCCTCCTCTCTCTCTCTCTCTCTATATATATATATATATATATATATATATATATTTAAGATGGATTATTATTAATTGTTATGTTAATAATGTTATAGATGTGCATGTTTTCTTCCCTGTGTGCCAAAACAAGCATTATTATATGGTAGTCTTCGATTTCAAAGGAAAGGAAATTGACTTCTAGATAACTCCAACCAAATGGACAAGGATCCTCTGGAAGTCAAGTATGGAAAAGTTCCTCACAAGCTGGTAACAATATACTACCAAAACCCCTTATCTTCATTTCTTAGTAAATTAGAAACGCAATATGCAATAATATATTACATTATTTTGGTTTTTTTAATACATTATTTTATATTAGAGTATGTACCTGTTGATAATTACATTATCTATAGTATATTTACTACATTATTACATAATTAAAATATATATTACTTTAGTCTCGCATTCATATGCCATTATTGTAGGGTTTGAGTCTACGATGGACAACACGAGTTGCCATTATGAATTTCTTGCCAAGGATCGTTCTTAGGGTACCAGGAATAAATTTTGATTAAATAAATCATGCGATCCTATGCATGCTCCTACAAAATTAATTGCATAGGATGGATCTAGAGAATACCTGATTTCACCGTTTGATCTACATGACAGATCGGAGAATAACAACGATGAAACAAACTCAGATCTGAATCTGAATAGTGGACGATAGCATAGACGGTTGTTCCTACAGATCTGATCTTCTGATCTGTTCCCTTGCTCCTTGGAAATCTGGTGAGGATTGTCTACCAAGATGGATCCGAGATCTGGAGAAATCGATCAGTTTCTCCCTCAGATTAGCCGTCGCACCCTCTCTCTAATTACACTGAAAACCCTAGTTTTTCCAACATCATTAATGATCTGATAGAGAGAAGGGCTTTATATAGTGTTAGGGTTTTGAGAAACCCTAACCCTAATGGG
>JAPKLW010007688.1:2715-14583 GCA_026898455.1 Plectranthus barbatus | reverse complement strand
TTGAGTCTTCGTGTTCGATAATTTTTACTTGATAAAAAAATACTGCAATCAATCACTGATCGGGCTAAGATCGATATAATCCTGAACTCTTTACCACTTTCAATCTATGACTTTAAGAAGGATGTAGCTAAGAGAAACGAGTACTCTTTCAAAGAGTTTCTTACTAATCTCATAGCAGGACAGTCTTTCGTACCTTCATGGGATTCTGAGTTATCAGATCTAGAGCACAGCTTGAGCACATTGAAAGATATGGTTCATACTGTGTGCAAGAATATGATTGATCGTAGATCACGTGAGAGGAGGTCAAATGAGATGAAGAGGGTTGGTGTCACTTCAAGTAAGATCATTTGCATTTGTAATGGAAATAGGACTCTTCTAGAGATGCTAAAATCAATGATGAGTTATGCAAATTTACCAATTTCGTTTTGGGGATACGCATTGGAAACAGCAGCTTACATGTTAACTGTGGTGCCTTCTAAATCAGTTCCTAAGATGCCTTCTGAGCTTTTCCTTGGTCGAAAACCGAGTTTGTGCAAGTTTAGAGTATGGGGCTGTCCGGCACACGTACTGTCGAAGGAACCTGATCGGTTAGAAAACAGGTCAAAAGTAATGTTGTTCATAGGGTATCCCAGGCAAACGAAAGGTGGTTACTTTTACTTTCCTGAGAGTTAGAGAGTCGTTGTTAGCACCAACGCTAGATTCTTGGAGGACGAGTATGTGAGTAATCACAAGTCAAGGAGTGATATCGTTCTTCAAGAAATTGAAAACGAGAATGCAATTCCAATGGAAGGGGTACGTGTAGATGTGGGTGCACCTGTGAGAGGTACAGCACCACAGACACGTTCTTCAATGCAAGGTGCAGAACCACAAGTTACTGCACCTACTACTGACACGACACCGATGCCTCATCGTCGTGGGAGAGTTATTTTCCAATCGGAAAGGTACATGTTTGTTGGTGAGTGTTCGGACTTGAGCCCGGAAGACTAACATGAGGAATCTGACCCACTAACTTACGAAGAGGCAGTGCAGGACAAGGATGTTGCCAAATGGCGTGTCGCCATGGATTCCGAAATTGAATCCATAATTGCTATGGATGTATACCAGAAAACTGATTTGCTGGATGGCTTTAGGGCCATAGGGTGCAAATGGGTATACAAGAGAAAGAATGTAGCGGATGGTAAGATCACGACTTTTAAAGACAGGCTGGTGACAAAGGGTTATAGTCAGAAAGAGGGCATTGACTATGACGAAACCTTTTCACCCGTAGCCATTCTCAAATCCGTCCGGATACTCCTTGCCATAGCTGCGCATATGGACCTCGAGATCTGACAGATGGATGTCAAAATCGCTTTCCTAAACGGTTACCTTGAAGAAGGTAGGGACATCTATATGCAGCAACCCGAGGGTTACATACGCAAGGGCGAAGAACATCTTGTCTGGAAGCTTAGGAAGTCCTTGTATGGACTTAAGCAAGCTTCGAGGTCGTGGAACTTACTTTTCAACGATGTGATTAAATCCTTTGGATTTGCACAGTTGGAAAACGAAAGTTGTGTTTGCTGACTTTGTGTCAGTGGGAGCGTGGTTTTCCTTACACTATACGTTGATGACATACTCCTATTTGGAAACAACGAGGAGTGATGTCGGAAATCTAGGTTTGGTTATCCAAACAGTTCCAAATGAAGGATTTGGGAGAAGCTAGCTACATTCTTGGGATTAAGGTCTTACGAGATCGTAAGAGAAGAATGTTGAGCTTATCCCAGGCATCCTATGTAGATACTGTGATAGCCCGGTTCAGCATGCAACTCGCCAAAAAAGGCTTGCTACCTTTTAGACATGGCGTTCATCTTTCTAGTGGGTAGTGTCCTGAGACACAGTGGGATAAAGATGAGATAAGTCTTGTACCATACGCTTCGGCGGTGGGTAGCCTCATGTATGCAATGTTGTGTACCACGCCAGATATCTGTTATGCCATCGGCATGGTAGCAAGATATCCGCATTGGACTGCGGTAAAGCACATCCTCAAGTACTTGAAGAGAACTATGAATTATTGCCTAGTTTATCAAAGTGAGGATTTGTGCCCTGTGTGTTATACAGACTCGGATTTCCAAGGGGATCAGGATGAGAAGAAATCGACCTCAGGATATGTGTTTACCCTGGGAGGTGGAGTTGAATCTTGGAGGAGCTCAAAGTAGAAATGCATTGCTGACTCCACCATGGAGGCGGAATATGTCGCCGCCTCCGACGCCTCGAAAGAGGGGGTATGGCTCAGGAACTACCTTTTAGAGTTGGGCGTGATTCTGAGTTTGCCGAGGAGCGTCACAATTTATTGTGATAACTCTGGTGCAGTGGCTAACTCAAAGGAATCGCGGTCTCACAGGGCAGGCAAACACATAGAGAGAAAGTACTGATGGGTTTTGTATACTGAATCATTTATTACAATGAGTATACAACGGTTTATTTCTCCTATCTGTTAATAATCGTACATGTATGAACAATGGTATCCTCTTGTCTCACAGATAGGGACGATCATACGACGTGTTGTTGATCGCAGAACACAGTATGATCATTTGACCTAGTGAGACATAAACCTGATCACAGCCGAGACAGCGTATGAGGATACGTCTGTCCGGATGGCTGCGGCATTGTCATAATAAGTAGTCTGTCTTGGTTACTTGACATGCTGGTACGCAGAGGTGGCGTATTGATGGAACACAGTGAGATGTATTCATCTGTGTGACATCAGCGAATACAAGATCTCGTTATATTGATTGAGTCCATACCCTAACGAAGGGACAGGGATTTGCACGGGTTGACTGTTACTTTGACTTGCCATGGTGGAGAGCCTATGTAACGTTCTCGTATATCCGCATCTTGGGTAACAGCAGTTCTTGTAGTACCGCCTGAGACTAGGTTTAGGTAACCATATCCGAGTAATAGGATGGGGACATTCCCTGAGGAGCTCAATAACATTCATCGTGCCAAAGTCCTGCAGGCTGATTAAGTTCAGGCACAAGTGATAAGGTTTGAGTGGTACTACGCAGGAATAATAAGATATTAATTAATTGTAGTTAGAGCTTGTCAGAGGATCCGATTAATTAATGAATGTCCGGTAACCTTAAATATGGGGATTTTCAATTAATGCAACCCGTTCTCATAACGTGGTAATAAAGGGGTAGGTCAGTATTAATTCTGTGGTGAAAAAGAATTAATATTAATTAATTAATTATGTCCTGGGTTGTGGACATGAGAATTAATTAATTATAGGCCCACTTTATTATTTGCATTATGTGCCACGACTGGCCCAATTAAATATGCTGAATTGAGCCCAAAATGGCCCATTAGGGTTTACAACCCTAGGTCTATAAATAGACAGCCTTCTCTCCTAAGTTGTAACACAGTTGAAACACACTAAACCTAGAGAGAGAGGGAGGCGCCGATTTTGGGAGAAGAGGGAGGAGAATTTCGATTCTGGTCCTGCTCAGAATTTCGGAATCCTCACTAGTAGTAGATCTGAACAGCATTGGGACACAGCCCTGAAGATCTAATCTGGAGAATAGATTTTTCTTTTCTTCTCTTTTTGTTTTTTGAATTTATTCTTAGAAATTAGATCTCTAATTTCTACTTCCGTAAATTAATTCGAATCGCGTGGCTGAATTGAGATTTGGAATTCAAACGCGAAAGATCGGTTCAGACTCGACGGAGTTACGGTAAACTCTAAATACACAAATCTTTGTATTAAATTCATAGGAGCATGCTAGGGTTTTGAGAATTTTAATTATGTGCAATAACCATAAATCGATCCGGTTCAGTTTGGTTTTGGTGATTCGGTTCACGGAAAAACCCTTCAATTGGTATCAGAGCGAGGTTTCTGATTTTTGTTCCTCGTGGCAACCCGTTGATTCAGCCCGCGGTGGTTTATCTGTGTAGTGCTGAATTGTTTTGTAAAATCACGAGAAAATCCGTGATTAGTGTAGATTTGAAAAATTGTAAATAGAATAGTTTTTCCTGTAATTTTTCAAATTTGTAATTGGACGGGTCGAGGACGAAGAACGAAGACGGAGCCGATGAAGGGCGGTGCATGGCGGCGGCAGGAGGCCGCGCGCGCGTGCACGGCGTACGACGGCGGCGGCGCGGTAGGCGCGCGGCCGGGGTGTGCGGCGCGCGCACGGCGCGCGCGGCAGCAGCAACGGCGGGCGGCCTGCACGCGCAAGGCTTGACGGGGCACGGTGCACGCGAGCCCGCTGGGCGAGCGCGCGCGGCGGCAGCGGTCGGCGGCGGCTGCGGCTGTTGTCGGTTGCTGCTGTCCCGTCGCAGTGACTTGTGTTTTTGTGGTTTGTGCAATCCTGTGTAAACCCTAGGGTTTGCATTAGGGTTAGGGCAAATCATCAGATCACAAAGGCCTAAAATCCAAAAGATTTGGTGTATCCAGATTTGAAGGCCCTTGAAGATTTGGAAGATTTGAAAAGATTTGGATTTATCCAAATTAATTCAAAATTCAAATTTGTAATAGATAGATATTATTTTCTATTTTGTGGGGCCACGAGGAATTTTTGTTTGCCTTAATTATCCTCGTATGATATGTGATTTATTTTATGTGCGCAATTTAAGCATGTGTAGATAATAGGAAAAGCATGTTTTACTGCTTTAATTATTTACAGTTTTTCCAAGCATGCTTATGTGATTAATTTCTTTTGTTGGATTATATTTTGGGAATTTTTCGGCTTGTTTAATTACATGCAAAAATTTGGAAAATATAATAACAAGGAAATTATGTGTGCGCATAAAAAAACCTTTTAAAAGAAAAATACTAAGCAGATTTTTTAATTAAAATCAACAGACCTCCACAAAGCGGTCCTAGGCTGTAAGTGTATCTCTCGTTCTAGTAAACGTCTACGAGTGTAGCTTGCTAGTTCCCAGAGGTGCATGGGTACGGTTGTTGGGATTTCTAGACAAACAATTTAAATCATGTGAATAGTGGGAGGGCTTTGCGTAAACGTCTACGAGTGTAGCTTGCGTAGACTTCTTTCACAAGTATTCTAGGATCGATTTAAATAATAGATAACAAAAGCTTAAAGGGCTGTGCGGTATGGTTACATGCTATGCTAAACTGTCTCTTTTGGCCGGAGTTAAATTTGTGGTTAATTGCATAGAAGCATCTTAGAATATAATGCAAGAATTGCATCCCTGTTCTTGAGAGATGGCTTGGTCTATGGTTTTCACTAATTATTAATTTCTAGTGTCAAAAGCATCCTGACATGGTAGTGAAATTAAATGGATTGGGGCTTAAAACCCGCAGTTTTGGTTGAGGGTGACATCGTAAACGTCTACGAGTGTAGCTTGCGGTGGGAACTCTTGGGCAATTAGTGGAAAATATTTGTATTTCATTTATTAAAAGGTTTTCAATGCATTTGTTTTCGAAGTTCAACATGTATGTTCTTATTTAAGATTCTTTATTGTTTCAGATATGTCTATGTCTACTGTCGATCATATACTTGCTCTCAATCCTCTAACTGGTTCGAACTTCCATGAATGAAGTTTCTGCATCAAACACATCCTTTATCTGAAAAACCAAGCACATGTTCTTTACATGGATCCACTGTTGTGTTCTCAAAGAGGAGTGTGCAAACTTGAGCTTGAATTCTATGACAGATGGGAGGATGCTGATGAGTTTGCCTTCTGGCTCGTCACGGTTTCCCTGTCTAGAGAATTAAGGCATAAGTATGAACACCTCGAAAGGGCTGGAGAGCTTTGGAAGGAACTCTCGATAGCTTTTGGCAAAGTGGAGCGAACTATTAACTGTAAGCTTGTGCACAAGGCGATATTGATATTATCTTGAATTCTCTTCCGGAATCTTATCATGACTTTAAGGTAGTTGCTGCTGCAAAGGGAGAGTATGCTCTGCATGAGCTGCTTGAGGATCTTGTAGTGGAGAAGTCTACCATGCGAGCGCGGAAACCTATTCTGTCTGGTTCTAGTACTGGTTCGACAACCTCTAAGGTTAGAAACGATGGTGCTGTGAGCAAGTTCAGGAAAACAGGCAGTGATAGCAAGTCTAGGAAGGGGAAGAGAGCCAAGGTTACTCCAAAGAAGAACGAGTGTGCTGGATGCGGAAAGGTGGATTGTCCGAATGCCAAGGGACAAGGTACGTCATTTGCATTTATAACGGAAACATGTATAGCATCGGTTTCTACTCATTCATGGGTAGTGGATACTGGAGCTACTGATCATGTTTGTTACATTTTGCAGGGGTTCACACCGAGGAGGGTGCTGAAGAATGAAGAGGTTACCATCTCGATGGGGAACGCAGCACAAGTGAGTGCAGCTGCCATTGGAGATTTCACCTTGTACTTTGATGATTCTGTTTTAACATTGAGAGATGTTTTGTACATGCCGGATTTTCGGCGAAACCTTATTTCAGTTTCCAAACTTTATGTTGATGGATATTCAGTTATTTTTGATAGTGGTGTTTCTATCATTGGTAATAACGGTGTTATCTGTCGTGGAATGCTGAATAATTCTCTCTACGTTGTTAACTGTAATCATAAGTCTTCCGCAAGTATTGAATGTAATTCATCCGTAATTGATAATCCTAGGAAGAGAAAACTTACTTCTTCTGATGAGGATCTTACAAATGTCTGGCACTTGAGACTGGGTCACATCAGCTTGAAGCGGATTCAGAGACTTACAGATGACGGTACATTGGACTTAGTCCGGGCTGTACCTTATCAAGTCTGCGAATCCTGCATCGAGGGCAAGATGTCAACAAGGCCTTTCAAGGCTAGTCAGTCTCGAGCAGAGGAAGTGTTGGAATTGATCCATATGGACTTATGTGGACCGATGTCCACGCAGGCTCGTGGAGGGTACGAGTACTTCGTCACTTTCATTGACGATTACTCAAGGTACGGATACGTTTACCTGCTTTGCTACAAGTCTGAATGCTTTGAGAAATTCAAAGAGTTCAAGGCTGAAGTAGAAAAGAAGGTCGGGAAAACTATCAAGTCACTGCGATCTGACCGCGGTGGCGAATACCTCGGTAACGAGTTCCTGCAATATTTGTCAGAAAATGGGATTACATCCTAGTGGACTGCACCGGGTACTCCCCAGCAAAACGGTGTAGCTGAAAGAAGAAATAGGACTCTTCTAGAGATGGTAAGATCAATGATGAGTTATGCAAACTTACCAATTTTGTTTTGGGGCTATGCATTAGAAACAACAACTTACGTGCTTAATGTTGTGCCTTCTAAATCAGTTCCTAAGACACCTTCTGAGCTCTTCCTTGGTCACAAACTTAGTTTGTGCAAGTTTAGAGTATAGGGCTGTCCGGCACATGTACTGTCGAAGGATCCTGATAAGTTAGAAAGCAGGTCAAAAGTGATGTTGTTCATAGGGTATCCCAGGCAAACGAAAGGTGGTTACTTTTACTATCCTGAGAGTCAAAGAGTCGTTGTTAGTACCAACGCAAGATTCTTGGAGGATGAGTATGTGAGTAATCATAGGTCAAGGAGTGATATCGTTCTTCAAGATATTGAGAACGAGAATGCAATTCCAAGAGAAGGGGAACGTGTAGATGTGGGTGCACCTGTGAGAAGTACAACACCACAAACACGTTCTTCAGTGCAAGGTGCAGGACCACAAGTCACTGCACCTACTACTTACACGACACCGATGCCTCGTCGTAGTGGAAGAGTTATTTTCCAGCCGGAAAGGTACATGTTCGTGGGTGAGCCTTCGGACTTGAGCCCGAAAGACGGACATGAGGACTCTGACCCACTGACTTACGAAGAGGAAGTGCAGGACAAGGATGTTGCCAAATGGCGTGTCGCCATGGATTCTGAAATTGAATCCATAACTGTTATGGATGTATACCAGAAGACTGATTTGTCGGAAGGCTTTAGGGCCATAGGGTGCAAATGGGTATACAAAAGAAAGAAAGGGGCGGATGGAAAGATCACGAATTTTAAGGCCAGGCTGGTGGCAAAGGGTTATAGTCAGAAAGAGGGCATTGACTATGACGAAACCTTTTCACCCGTAGCCATGCTCAAATCCTTCCGGATACTCCTTGCCATAGCTGCACATATGGACCTCGAGATCTTACAGATGGATGTCAAAACCGCTTTTCTAAACGGTTACCTTGAAGAAGGTAGAGACATCTATATGCAGCAACCCGAGGGTTACATAAGCAAGGGCGAAGAACATCTTTTCTGTAAGCTTAGGAAGTCCTTGTATGGACTTAAGCAAGCTTCAAGGTCATGGAACTTACGTTTCAACGATGTGATTAAATCCTATGGATTTGCACAGTTGGAAAATGAAAGTTGTGTTTACCGACTTTGTGTCAGTGGGAGCGTGGTCTTCATTGCACTATACGTTGATGACATACTCCTATTTGGAAACAACGAGGGAGTGATGTCCGAAATCAAAGTTTTGTTGTCCGAACAGTTCCAAATGAAGGATCTAGGAGAAGCTGACTACATTCTTGGTATTAAGGTCTTACGAGATCGTAAGAGAAGAATGTTGAGCTTATCCCAGGCATCCTATGTGGATACTGTGATAGCCTGGTTCAACATGCAACTCGCCAAGAAAGGCTTGCTACCTTTTAGACATGGTGTTCGTCTTCCTAGTGGGCAGTGTCCTCAGACACAGCGGGAGAAAGACGAGATGAGTCTTGTACCATACGCTTCGGCGGTGGGTAGTCTCATGTATGTGATGCTGTGTACCAGGCCAGATATCTTTTATGCCGTTGGCATGGTAGCAAGATATCAGTCTAACCCTGGACAGGCGCACTGGACTGCTGTAAAGCATAACCTCAAGTATTTGAAAAGAACTAGGAATTTCTGCCTAGTTTATCAAAGTGAGGACTTGTGCGCTGTGGGTTATACAGACTCGGATTTCCAAGGGGACCAAGATGAGAAGAAATCGACCTCAGGATATGTGTTTACCTTAGGAGGTGGAGCTGTATCTTGGAGGAGCTCAAAGTAGAAATGCATTGCTGACTCCACCATGGAGGCGGAATATGTCGCCGCCTCCGATGCCTCGAAAGAGGGGGTGTGGCTCCGGAACTACCTTTTAGAGTTGGGCGTGATCCCGAGTTTGCCAAGGAGCATCACAATTTATTGTGATAACTCTGGTGCAGTGGCAAACTCAAAGGAACTGCGGTCTCACAGGGCAAGCAAACACATAGAGAGAAAGTACCATATCATACGAGAAATTGTATCGATGGGCGATGTGCTGATTAAGAAGATTGACACTGCTGACAATCTTGCGAATCCATTTACAAAGAGCTTGCCGCAGAAAGTTTACGAAAGACATATTCGTGAGCTGGGTCTGAGGTGGATGCTGACCACTGATAGTGGTTAAAGTGACAGCAGACTCGATAGACGAACTGTATACTCTGTAATAGCTTAGTTATGCTTTCAGTATAAGTGGGAGATTGATGGGTTTTGTATACTGAAAGCATTTATTACAATGAGTATACAACGGTTTATTTCTCCTATCTGTTAACAATCGTACATGTATGAACAATGGTATCCTCTTGTCTCACCGATAGGGACGATCATATGGCGTGTTGTATATAGCAGAAGACAGTATGATCACTTGACCTAGTGAGACATAAACCTGATCACAGCCGAGACATCGTATGAGGATACGTCTGTCCAGATGGTTGCGACATTGTCGGAATAAGTAGTCTGTCTTGGTTACTTGACATGCTGGTACGCAGAGGTGGCGTATTGATGGACCGTAGTGAGATGTATTCGTCTGTCTGACATCAAAAAATACAAGATCTCGTTATATTGATTGAGTCCAAACCCTAACGAAGGTTCACGGGTTTGCACGGGTTTACTGTTGTTTTGACTTGCCATGGTGGAGAGCCTAAGTAACGTGCTCGTATATCCGCATCTTGGGTAACAGCAGTTCGTGTAGTACCGCCTGAGACTGGGTTTAGGTAACCATATCCGAGTAATAGGATGAGGACATTCCCTGAGGAGCTCAATAACATTCATCGTGCCAAAGTCCTGCAGGCTGATTAAGTTCAGGCACGAGTGAAAAGGTTTGAGTGGTACTACTCAGGAATAATAAAATATTAATTAATTGTAGTTAGAGCTTGTCATAGGCTCCGATTAATTAATGGGGATTCTCAATTAATGCAACCCGTTCTCATAACGTGGTAATAAAGGGGTAGGTCAGTATTAATTCTGTGGTGAAAAAGAATTAATATTAATTAATTAATTATGTCCTGGGTTGTGGACATGGGAATTAATTAATTATAGGCCCACTTTATTATTTGCATTAGGTCCCAGGATTGGCCCAATTAAATATGCTGAAATGAGCTCAAAATGGCCCATTAGGGTTTACAACCCTAGGTCTATAAATAGACAGCCTTCTCTCATAAGTTGTAACACAGTTGAAACACACTAAACTTAGAGAGAGAGGGAGGCGCCGATTTTGGGAGACGAGGGAGGAGAATTTCGATTCTGGTCCTGCTCAGAATACAGATCTACAGAGTCCTCACCAGTAGTAGATCTGAACAGCATTGGGACACAGCCCTGAAGATCTAATCTGGAGAACAGATTTTTCTTTTCTTCTCTTTTTGTTTTTTGAATTTATTCTTAGAAATTAGATCTCTAATTTCTACTTTCGCAGATTAATTCAAATCGCGTGGTTGAATTGAGATTTGGAATTCAAACGCGAAAGATCGGTTCAGACTCGACGAAGTTACGGTAAACCCTAAATCCACAAATCTTTGTATTAAATTCATAGGAGCATGCTAGGGTTTTGAGAATTTTAATTATGTGTAATAACCATAAATCGATCCGGTTCAGTTTGGTTTTGGTGATTCGGTTCACGGAAAAACCCTTCAAGTACCATATCATATGAGAAATCATATCGAGAGGTGATGTGCTGATCAAGAAGATTGATACTAAGGACAACCTTGCTGATCCATTTATAAAGAGCTTGCTGCAGAAAGTTTACGAAAGACATATTCGTGAGCTGGGTCTGAGGTGGATGCAGACCACTGACAGTGGTTAAAGAGATAGCAGGCTAGATTGACGGACTGTATACTCTTTAATAGCTTAGTTATGCTTTGAGTATAAGTGGGAGATTAATTGGTTTTGTATGCTGAAAGCATTTATTATAATGAGTATAAAACTGTTTATTTCTCCTATCTGTCAAACAATCTTACATGTATGTTACAATGATATCCTCTTGTCTCACTGATAGGGACGATCATACGGTGTGTAGTAGATCGCAGAAGACAGTATGATCACTTGACCTAGTGAGACATAAACCTGATCACAGCCGAGACAGTGTATGAGGATACTTCTGTCCGGATGGCTGCGGCATTGTCGGAGTAAGTAGTCTGTCTTGGTTACTTGACATGCTGGTGTTGGGATTATATACTGAAAGCATATATGATTAAGTGTTTTGTACACTGGTCTTCATATATGTGTTGCCACAACAATGCTCGCTGTCTGATGAAATAAACATACGACGAACCATAATATCCTATTGTCTCGCCTATAGGGATGACCATATGGTGTGTAGGAGATCACAGAGGATCATATGAGTCGTTTGACCTAGCGAGATATAAACAGTATCACAGCTGAGACAGTCCCTGGATAGGCTGTCGGTCTAAGCTGCGGCACATCGGTTCACTAGTGGGCTTATCCTAGCTACTTGATGTGTCGGTACATGGTTATGTATTGATGGGATCAACAGTGGGATGTGCCATTCTCATTGACATATGAATGAATCAGATCCCTAACATACTTCCTATGATCTTAAACCTAACTGAAGGATAAGGGGCACACACAGATTGACCACGCTTTGATTTACCATGGTGGCGAGTCTTACATGTACTCTTATACCCGT
>JAPKLW010007687.1:0-14585 GCA_026898455.1 Plectranthus barbatus | reverse complement strand
GACCCTGTGCGTGGAACCCAGGCTCAGTCTGAGTCTGGTCGGGATCCGGCGAGAAACCGAGTCGGACATCGGAGGAGTAGGCCTGATACCCAACACTCAACATAACTTTTAAGAACCAAAATCAATATTATATTATTAATTTTAATAATGATAATTTAGTTAAAAATTAAGAATCAATTACTCTAAATATATATATCCTATTTGGGTAGTATAAACCTAGAGTTGAATTTATAAAATTAATTTTAATTATTATAAATTTAATTTATATAAAAACATTAAATAAAAGTTAATAATTTTAATAGTGAAATATGGAGTGGTGGTATATGAAAAGTGGAATAGAGAATATATCATGATTAACTCATGCCAACTTCCATCTTTGCTTTTTTTGAAAAAAAAAACTGGATACATGATAAAAAAAACGTAAAATATGGATTAGGATCATCTGCTGTGCACATAGGCACAACAGGAAATGCTGTGCACTTTTTAACTATAAGTTCAATTTATTTAATATTTTATTAACCTAGGCACTAGGTTAATATTTTATCCTGCTGAGCAACAGCATTCTCTGTTGTGCGTAAAACATTGTATAAAAAGTACTTTAATTTTTATTCAATATTAAATACTTTTAACACGAAACTGGCTATTTATTTATAAATGTAATCCGTCCAAATATGTACATACTGACTAATCCATTTAAAAAAAGATATTACTTATATGTACAAACTACATAATATATTATGATGCATCGATTATTGTCGTATATTGCACAAATTTTTTGTGGAATGAAGAATCGATCAAATAAGCAATAACAATATTATGGCAAAAACTTGCGTTAGGCAGGCCTAAACGGTTTAGGCGGGTTTTATCCTACCCAAATGGGTTCACCCATCCCAAATAGGGTATATTATATGGATTTGGGCTTGGGTTAATGGATAAAACCCGCCTAAAGCTTGGGTTAATGGTTAAAACCCGCCTAAATCATTTAGGCCTGCCTAACCCAAGACCTTCCCCAATATTATTGTTTACATGTATAAATTCATAATAATATACCATATTAAGTATAAATGCATAAATTATTAAAAATATTTTTAATATTAATAACAAAAAAAACTATTCTCTAAATATATTTTATATTGTAAAAATCTATCATCCTTTTTTATTTTTAGGAACTCAAAAATATTGATACAAATTTAAATAAAGTGGTGCAAAATGTAGATACCTTATTGTGTGTGTGTGTGGCTACTGGCTATCCTTTGAAATGGTCAGCAATAAGATTTTTGCAATCTTTTTTAATACTCTTTCCAATATTATTTCATTTAAAAATATTAAAATATAAAATTATTTTAAAAGAAAAAAGTCCAAATGCCTTAACCATTCAAAACTATTCTCTTTTGCACCTATATAATTACACCTCTTCTACCTTCTCTTTCCTCACTCCATCATCACCAACACATACAAAAAAAAAAACCTCACTCTCTCTCCATTTTCATGTCCAAAACTTTGAAATTCTTGATCAAAATAAAATCTTTAGAGAGATTTTCTCAGCCCCTTTTGTGACAATTCGGAATCTTTGTCTGCACTATGATGATCTTGAATATTCAGGAATCTTGAATATCCTCCGCTTCAAATCACACACCTCTTTCTTGATCACATATCCATAATCTCGCAAACCCTCCTCCAAAAAAAAAGAGCCTTAGTTTTGCTGATATGGAGAAGGTTGGAGCTTCACAAAAGAAAACTGTAGTAAATGTGCTAACTGAGGGGAAGAAGCTCGCGAATGAGCTGAAGAGACGGCTTCACCCCAGTATAGCTTCAAGAGAAGCGTGTGATGCGTTGGTGGAAAACATTCTTTCCTCGTATGAAAATGCAATAACACTTCTTGCTCTAATTGGGAACGGCGGCTCTTCACAAATTGCTGTAGGGGAACTGCTCGAGCCGCCAAACTCGGTCGAGAGTGAAGGGTCTGACCAGAACTCTAAGGATCTGATCCGGAATTGCAAGAAAAGGTAACATTTTTATTTCTTGGATTTCTTAAGTTTCTATTTTTATCAAGATTCTTGAAGTTTCATGTGATTGAATGCTGTTCAATTTTCATGTAATACAGAAAGACTTTGCCGAGATGGAGTGAGCAAGTGCGCGTGTGTTCCGGGACAGGGTCTGAAG
This sequence comes from Plectranthus barbatus, assembly GCA_026898455.1. Classification (NCBI taxonomy): domain Eukaryota; kingdom Viridiplantae; phylum Streptophyta; class Magnoliopsida; order Lamiales; family Lamiaceae; genus Plectranthus; species Plectranthus barbatus. Next base: position 12,422 of record JAPKLW010007687.1, on the reverse strand, counting down.
GCCAACTTGATGATGGCTATAATTGGAGGAAATATGGGCAGAAAGACATTTTGGGGGCTGTTCATCCAAGGTTAGAGACGAGTTTTGATGTTTTCTTTATTCTTGCATGATTTTGAACTTTTTTTCCCAAGGATTTTGTGGTTTTGACTTTGAGTATGTGTTTTTATAATGATTTTGGACATGTTGTAATTGGTGTGAGATAATGCTCTGACTTTTTCAACAATCAGTCACCTCTTTCCACCTATAGCTAAATCATCAAATCTTGTGAACTGGGATTCAGCAACTTGTTTAGTTTAGCAGAATCTTCTTGATGTTTTCTTGCATATTTCATGATTCTAGGTGGGGTATTCTTGATTTTTGTTTGAATATGAATTTTGATGTTTTGACATTTACATGAAAATCATTTGTACATTTTGTAGGTGTGTGTTCTGACTTTTTCATCAATGAGAGAAGCAGTAGGCACATGTTTCCATCTATGGTTAAATATTAAATACTCTCTACTAAAACTCAACAACTTGCCTTACTGTCCAATATTTTTTGGCATGTTGGAAATATCCAGTGTAGCAGAACACCACGCTGGGGCAGTAAAATATTGGTCTGACCGACAGCCAACATTAAATTCATGTAATCCACTTGTTTGTCAGGATTGGTTGAGGTGCTTAAATATAGTTGGTATAATTTGCACGGTCCCATTAGTTGCATGTTTCTCTGTTGCATTCTCGTTTCAACTTATTAAGTGAAGTTCTTAGCCTTGGATTGATGTAGACGTGAGTTGATGTTGTCTGTCTGAATGGTTTCGCAGGGCATATTACAGATGCACTCATCGTAACACACAAGGATGCTTGGCGACGAAGCAGGTGCAACGAGCAGACGATGATCCCATGGTCTTTGAGGTTGTATATAGAGGAAAGCATAGCTGCAGACAGGAGAGGTTGAAACAGAACAAGGAAAGGAAGGAAGCAGAGAGCCTCAGATATTCCCAGCAGATGGTGAATGAGCCGGGCTTCATTCCGAAGGAGGAGGAGCTGCTTACCCCTTCCTTTTCCTTCCCTTCCACTCCAATTGACTATCAAAGTGTGCAACCTCAGTTTTTCTCAGACGCTACTAATAACTTCATCCCTACAAGCTATTCGCCTCCAGCCACGTCCGAGTCCTATTTCTCACTATCACCCTGCCCTGTTAATGATTTTGGCATTGGCCACAGTTTGCATAGTTCGGATTCAGATTTTGGTGAGATAATCTCAAACCCGACCCAAATCCTGGACTTCCCTTTGGGAGACTTGGATCTCTCCATGGATGCAGTGGATTTCGAATGCCATTTCCTTGATGCCCCCGACTACATCTAGAGGTCTATCAAAGCAGTTAATATGTGCCCCTGTGTATGTAGTGATCCTAGCCAGCATCTGAAAACAAATGAAAATTGTTGATATTGATGTAACGGAGATAGATGCTGACCAAGAGAATTTTCCATAGATAGTCTGAGAGTTAAGTTGTAATCAATCTTTTCTTGTTTTTCTCCCTGTTGATTTCTTACAAATGTAGTTGTCCATTCCCACCTCTGCTGCAAGTTTCTCGATTCTTGAATTCAGTTTTGTCTGATTTTAAAGCCCTTTTTGGTTTAACTTCACTGCTGCTGCTGCATCTTTTGATGTTAAAAGTGCAAATCAAAGCACTCTTGTGAAACTCAAAACAAACTATGAATGGTTAGGGATGTAAACGAACAAAGGCCAAGTAAAACCACTTGATATTTCTACCGATCGTGATCGTGATGGAACATGAGACGAAGATTATTACACTAGGTGACTGAGATCAGATTGCGAAATTTCTTGACTCAGGCAATGCTGTCATACTCATACATAGTCTTGTCAGCATCATCATTCTACTGAAAACCCCACTTGGTTTCTCTAAAATAAATCTGTCAATGATGTCTGGATTCAAATTCTCAGTGTTGGAGAGCTGGTTGTCTCACAGCTGAAGTAGCCAAGCAAACCTATGAGAGTGTTAGAAATTTCCATTTCATACAAGATTTAATTACATACAAGATTTTTCTTGTCCCAAATATGAAAAACTGTAACCTCAATTTGTAGCTTTTACACTTGAAATACTATTCCCTCAAAAAAAAAAAAAAAAAAAAAAATACACACACACACACAAATAAAGGAAATTAACTACAATTCCATGAGGGATGTCAGTAGGGGTTGAATTGTTTAAATTCATTTTGTACATTTTAGCAGAGTTAGGTCCCCCATCCCATATACTTATATCTATTTTTAGTTATAGATAAGTTGGATATATTTGTCGAGTACAAGTAGCCCCTCCAACTAGTTTAAATAGTGTAATTAATACTAGCTTTTTTAACTTCTTTAAGAAATCATTTCCTTTTTATAGTTCTTTGGCATATTTTTATTTTTTGATTGTTTTTTTTTTAAATTATTTTGTGCTTGCTTAATTTTTATTGGGATTAAACATTGTTTTTTCAAAAACTGAATGCATCAATCTGAATCACACTCGCCCGAATATCCCATTAAAATCCAAACTAACAATCTGTCCACAAGATACTTAAATTACTTATGCCCCAAGCTAGGACCTCTTCCAAGGATTTGAGGACTTGTTAATTGTTAGATTTTATTCAATTTTGATGAAATTTCAAAAATCAATCAGCCAATTAAAGTTGTATAGAGCTGACTAGTAAAACTAAACATAGTAAGATCATATTGTGTTATTTAAGTTATAATAACTTAAGGCTAAAGACTAGGTATATTTCCAATTGGAGATGAAGTTAGAGAGATAAGATTTGTCAAGCTGAATAACAATTAACCAATCAACAACACAACACAGGAGGAACTCATAGTTCAGATAACAGATCATTTTGACTTTATAATTGAAACTCAAGACAATCAACTATGATGATTATAAAGATAAAAGCAATTGCCAAGTGAAGAGCATCATAGTTGTCTCAAAGATAACTGAGATCAGACAAAATGAGAGTTACCTTAACAAATTCAAACTCAATCAATAAATTCTTCCTAGGACTCGACCCGATGTCTGGAAGGCTGACAAACTGGTGGAATTTCCCTTGGGTAAAAGGATGTTCACTGAAAAAATGTAGAAAAACTGAAAAAGGCACATCTAGTACAATGACTACTTTTCAAGAGAGGAGTATAAATATCTCTTCTAAGAAATACCAAAAATCTTAGAAAAATACAACATTGTACAACACAAAACTACTGAAATACTGAGAAAATTACAGAACATGTGAAAAAGAAAAGCTTTCATTGTCTCAATTCTCTCAAGCTCTTTGTATACCATTTCTTCAAGAACACGAGACTTGTAATACCCCAAGCTTAATTAAGCTTATGTATTGCTTAATTGTTTAATAAAGAGAATTTCCCCCTTAATTTTGAGTATTTATTTTATGTTGTGAATTTCAGGAATCATTTTATCGTGATCAAATAATCGAATTTCCTAAATTGAGCGTGAATTTATTTATTTGAAAGGGATTAACAAGTTTGGATGAAATTGTATTATTGGAAGAGTTATCAAAAGTTTATGTGATGAGATTAATTGGGATGAATTTAGTATGATGAAATGAGGTGGAATAATTCATAGGTTATGAATTATAAGTATATATGAGAAATCATATTGGAACATACATATTTATATGTATTCATGAGAAATGGATGTATTATATTTATATTCATACATGTATAAGGGGAATTTGGACAAATATATAGCAAGTGTTATTTCATTTTCACTCCTACATCAATCCTAAGCTAGAGAGAGAAATTGTGGAGAGCAACCCCATTTCCAAACCCTTCCCCGTCAGACCCCATTACCGGCGACTTTCCGGCCAGCTTCGGCCACCCCCGACCTAACCACCACCACCATTGTGTAGCCCTTCCTCCAAGCTTTGATTCGAGCTAAAGTAGCACCCGTGAGGTTGAGGATCGACTGAGATACGGAGGAGAGAAGGTGAGGGTTTTGTCATGTTTGATTTTTGAGTTTTGAGATTGAATCTTGATTAATTGGAGGTAGAATCGAGTTTTGATGGTTTGGGTGTGTTCCTCACCTTGTAGAGATCGTTCGGCCACCCTGAGAATCGAAGTTAGTCGCCGGAAACCGCACACCACCGCCGTCCACCTCCATTTTTCGGTGAGCCTCTTCCACCCCTCGTTCCTTGCGTATTTTTTGTGTTTAGATGTGTTATTCGTGCTCTGGGATGTCTTAGGACCTTTTAGATGTTATTGCATGTGAGTTTTGTCGGTCGGAATGGCCTAGATTGGAGTTTGCAGGTTCAGCTGCGCAGGAGTCGGGGAAGATGACCCGTGTCGGTCGACGGGCCGTGTGTCGATCGACACGGAGGCCGCTCGACGAAGGAGGTCAATCGAACACTCCTATCGGTCGACAGGATGTGTGACGATCGACACGGGGACCGCTCGTCGAAGGAGGTAGATCGAACACTCATGTCGGTCGACAGGATGTGTATCGATTGACAAAGACGCCCGTCGGGAGGAGAGGATCAACACACTCTTGTCGATCGACAAAGGTATGTCAACAGAGAAGTTGTCGACTTGGATGCTGTGTCGACATGGGTTATGTCGACCGACACAGAGTCCTGTCGGTCGACACAAAGGTCCAGAAGGGAGAAACTTGATTTATTTGCCCGATCCTAATCTATTTCGAATTTTAATTGATTTATGGGTTTAATATATGGTTAGGAAAGCATGATTTGAGCATGAAGGGTAATTGTTATGTTATTTGGAGCATGTTAAAGGTTAAAGCATACATACTCATATATTTTGGTCGACGAACCGAGTTAGAAAGATGATTAAGTTTGAACGGATGTTGAGTTGTTGAGTTCGTCGTGTCCTAGAATCGTTTGTCCTAACTTGGTTATCCCTGATTATTTTGTAGGAGGTTGAAAGTCAAAGAAGTTAAGCACATTAGCGGAGAGCATCTATACCCTAAAGCCTAACACCATGTGGGAAACTATTTAAGTATAAAAGCAAACGTGTGTTTTATTTTCAAAAACGTGTTAAAATGTTTTGTTTTAAATGTGATGCTATGCATGTTTTGTGCTATTATATTTGTCCTCTGTTTGACTGCTAACAATAGAGAGGTATTAATGAGACAAGAACCATGTACGTATAGTACCTGAGCTACTCTTATTACTTGTGTTGAGGTTAGCTACCTTATGCTTGTAAGTTCGGGTGAAATGGTGGTGACCGTAAACTCTGGAAATATAATAAGCTCGGGTAAAATGGTGGTGACCGTAAACCCTGAAAAGAAAGTAATTTGACTTTCCTTAAACGATCGGGTCTCGATGTTGTGTGTTCCGAGATTAGTGCACTTGATGATAGTGGGTTGAGTGTGTATTCATTCCTAACTAGTCATCGTAACCTGGAAGTGGGCCAGCTTCCAGTTACAAAACGATAACCAGATATAATAACATGTAAAATAGCGCCCAAAGGAAAATGTTTTAGATAACACGGTTCTTTTCAACAAAACCCCGTGTCTATCTGTGTGAGTTGCATAGCATATTCTCTTATATAATGTATGTTTTTGGGCATGTTTTCCATTGGGTACATTAGTACTCAGCCCCTCGTATTGTTTATAAAATACGCAGGTCGAGCAGCGAGGATGGGAGTACAGGGGTGTAAACAGGCGAAGTGAAGAGTTTGAAAACTATAGATCCTGAGATATGCATCTTCATATGCATATCTCCGCCACGTTACACACACGCTGCCACACGCTCTGCTAATTCCTTCCCATCTTTTGAATGATTTGAATACCGTATCTTTTAACTCAGACTCGAAGTATGACTTTTGATATTTATAATTATCTTTTCAATCTATTCAAGTCTTCCGCTTTATTTTAAAATTTGGAAAATGTTTGGAAAACCCTGAACATCAGCGTAACTCGACTCCAAATTAGGGAAGGTCAGTTGGGGGCGTTACAGAGGTGGTATCAGAGCTTGAGTTTTTGGTTTTTGAAACGATTTTAAAATCATTTTTGAAAACTTCGAGTCTTAGAAGTATTTGGATTTGCAAGTTGATTGAAATGTCCGCTCGTGTTTACACCCTACTCCATCCTGCGCAACTTGAGGTACGTTTTAAGATTTTTGGGAAATTTCCTGCTTGCAATATAAGTATGATTTGAGTATTTCTGAAAACAGTTGAATATTTTGAAAGTGATTTGAGGAGTTGAAAGGAAGTAGTGTTTATGTGGAATGAGGAAGTTGAATTGTTTTTATTTGAACTGATTTTGTGTTAAGCAAGAGTGCTAACACTGATTGTTGGATGAATTGAGTTGAAGGTTGTGGAGTTTTGAGAATGAAAATTTGTGAGTTTGATAAAGTTTTTGATTTTGAAAGTTTGAGAAATTGTTTTTAATTTGGCACCAGTGAGGTGACCTTTCTTAAAAGTGTGGTTTGAATTGATTCTTGAAATTTTGCAAGCAGTTGAAATTATGGTGTCATGGCTATAGATGTGCTAATTTGTGTATTGAGTTGTAGTTGGTATATTCTGGTGTTGAATTGAGGGATAATTAGGACGGATCAGGATTGACTATTTGACTTTGGGCCTTGAAAAGAAATTGATTTGGGTTGGTTGGTTGATGTGAGTTGTACGTAGTAAGGGTGGAGTGAAACGACACCCATGGTTAATTGAACTTAGAACTTTGACCTTGTGTTGTGAAATTGAAAATTTCTCGTGAGCTGGAGAATCCAGTAATTGAGTTGAGTGTGCAGAATGTACAAGGTTAGTTGGTGTTGAGTGTGCAGAATGCACAGAGAGCCTGGCAGGTATAGTCGAGACTCGAGTGAGTGTGTTATCGCGAGGATCAGTTAGACCCTCGGTATAGTGTGTCGGAAGACGAGTTGCCACCGAGACACAGAGTTGTGTATGGTGATGTTATTTTGACTTTGAGACTGACCGTTTGTTGTTGTTGTGACAGATGGACTCTCAGGAGCGGCTAGTGGACTACCTGGTATTATGGGATAGAGTACGCTATTCGGGAGTGACACGGTTCAGATGCCTCATCGTAGTGGGAGGGTTGTCCACCAACCCGAGAGGTATATGTTCGTGGGAGAGTCCACTGACTTGATCCCGGAAAATGGACTGGATGATACCAATCCCTGGACATATGACGAGGCGGTATCTGATAAAGATGCAGACAAATGGCTGATCGCCATGGATTCGGAAATAGAATCCATTACGGCTATGGATGTATACCAGAAAACTGATTTGCCAGATGGCTGTCGAGCCATAGGGTGCAAATGGGTATACAAAAGAAAGAAAGGAGCGAATGGTGAAATTACAGCTTTCAAAGCAAGACTGGTGGCGAAGGGTTATAGTGAGAAAGAAGGTGTAGACTATGACGAGACCTTCTCACCGGTAGCAATGCTTAAGTCCATTCGTATTCTCCTAGCCATAGCAGCACATAAGGACCTAGAGATCTGGCAGATGGATGTCAAAATCGCATTTTTAAACGGGTACCTTGAAGAAGGTAGGGACATCTATATGCAATAGCCAGAAGGTTATGTGCAGAAGGGCGAAGAACATTTGGTCTGGAAGCTAAGGAAGTCGTTGTATGGACTTAAACAAGCTTCACGGTCATGGAATCTACATTTTGATGAAGTGATTAAATCCTATGAATTTTCACAATGTTCAAACGAGAGTTGCGTGTACCGTCTATGTGTCAGCGAAAGCGTGGTGTTTCTTGCACTTTATGTAGATGATATTCTCCTATTTGGCGATAATGTGGAAGTATTGTCGGGCATAAAGGGGTGGTTATTCGAACAGTTTCATATGAAGGACCTTGGGGAGGCAGGATACATCCTAGGGGTAAAAGTATTGCGGGAGCGCAATAAGAGGATGTTGACCTTGTCTCAAGGGTCATATGTGGATATTGTGATTGCCCGTTTCAGCATGCAAACTGCCAAGAAAGGTCTGTTACCCTTCAGACATGGCATACATCTTTCCAAGGATCAGTGTCCAGTAACACAAAAGGAGAAAGATGAGATGAGCAACGTGCCGTATGCATCGGCCGTGGGGAGCCTCATGTATGCGGTGCTATGTACGAAGCCAGATATCTGCTTTGATGTAGGCATGATAGCAAGATATCAGTCTAACCCTAGACAGGCACGTTGGACCGTGGTATAGCACATACTCAAATACTTGAAAAGGATTAGAGACTATTATCTCGTCTATCAGTGTGACGAGTTATGCTATGTGGGTTATACGGATTCGAATTTCCAGGCAGACCGAGACAAAAAGAAGTCCACCTCTGGCTATGTGTTTACATTAGGAGGTGAGGCCATATCATGGAGGATTGCAAAGCAGAAGTGCATTGCTGACTCCACCATGGAAACAGAATATGTAGCAGCTTCTGAAGCTTCGAAAGAAGCAGTATGGTTTCGAAACTTCCTTCTGTAGTTGGACGTGATTCCTAAGCTGCCCAAGACTATCACGGTATATTGTGATAATTCGGGAGCTGTGGCTAATTCAAAGGAACCACGAACTCACAGAGCAACAAAACATATTGAGAGGAAGTACCATATTATACGAGAAATCGTAGCAAGGGGTGATGTGCTGGTAGAGAAGATTGATACAAAGAATAATCTAACGGATCCATTCACAAAAGCTCTGCCTCAGAAGGTTTACAAGATGCGTGTACGTAACCTTGGGCTGAGGGCAAAGCCAGTCACGTAGAATGATTGACGTAATAGCTAGATTAGTTTAGACGTGTTATACTCTGGAAAGCACTTGTATAATGCTTTGAGTATAAGTGGGCGATTGATGGATTTATATACTGAAAGCATTATGATTGGTATATTAAGTACAAGGTCGATTGGTTAATATACTGGGAATCATAAATATTATATGTTCATCTTCTGTCTGAATTAACAAACATGTGTCACAAACGCAATTATCCTCTTATCTCGTCAATAGGGAGATCATACGGTGTGTAGTAGATCACATAAGATTGTATGGATCATTTGACCTAGCGAGATATAAATAGTTATCACAGCTGAGACAGTTCCAGGATAAACTGTCGGTGTAGGCTGCAACATACGCAGTAATAAGCATCTTATCTTGGGTGACTTGGTATGCTGGTGTGGGGCACACATTGATAAGGACCTAAGTCGAGATCGATCCTTTATCTAACATTAAAAGAATCTAGATCTCTATGGCTTGATGAGATCCTAAGCCTATATGAAGGTACAGAAGTATACACAGATTGTGTATCACTTTGAGTTGCAGTGAAAGGCTCTAGTTGAGCTTGTATATCTGTTAGTGGTGGCCACGGGCCGGTTCTGTTTCGGAACCGCCGGTACCACGGTTCCGGAAAAATGGAACCGGAACCGGCCCGTGGGTAGAAGGTTACGGTTCCGGTTCGGAACCGGAACCGGCGGTTCGAAAAATATTTTTTTTTTATATTTTTATTTTTTCAGGGACACGTGGCGCTCTCTGATTCGTCGATTTTTGAATTTTCAAAAATATTTTCAACGATTCGGAACCGAAACCGCCGGTTCCGGTTCGAACTTTTCTTGAACCTGAACCGGCCCGTCCAAAAACTGTTACGGTTCCGATTTCGAACCGTTTTGGATGGTTCCGGTTCGGATCCGTGAACCGCCGGCCGGTTCCGGCGGTTCCGGTTCCAAATGGCCACCTCTAATATCTGTATCTTGGGTGATAGCAGTTTGTATATGACTGTCTGGTACTGGAACTAGGTAACCACATCCAGTATAAGATGGTGACATTCCCTGAGCAGCTCAAAAGGTTCATTATGCTAAAGTTCTGCAGGCTGATTAAGTTCAAGCATAAATAAAAAGGTTTGAGTGAATTGACTCAGGAATATAAGATGTTAATTAATTAAATGGCTTGTCAGAGCTTGAATTAATTAACGAATGTCTGTAACCTTAAATGTGGGGATATACCGAGCCCATGCAACCCGTACCTCAAAACGTCGTAGCAAATAGGTAGGATAGTATTGATTCTCTGGTGGAATGAATCAATATTAATTAATTAATTATATTCTGGGTTGAATATGTGAATTAATTAATTGATAGGCCTTATTTTCTATTTGCATTCTGGTCCCTGGTCTAGCCCATGAAAACTCAGGAGAAGTCCAATATTTTCTTATAAATAGGCCTCAGGTTCTTAGATCATAACACACCACAAGATCATATGTTGCAGTAGCACAGCAAACCAGTATTTTGGGAGCTGTGGTGATCGACTAGATCTGAGAACGAGGAGAAAGTTCTGCTTCTCAACCGGGCAAGGAATCTGAAGGAAATCTTCACCAGATATTCAGATTGGAGTTGGGATATAGATCAGAAGATCAGATCAGGAGGATCATATTTTTTCTTCCCTCCCTATTTGTTTTCGAAAATTACTGATTAATTTTCTTAGATTTAACTCCTCAATCTGTTAGGAATAAATCTTGTGCGTGGGAAAAAGGATCGAGGATCAAATCTCTACGCACTCGTTCTTCAGGTTTCTACAATCCAGGTATTACGCACTCGTAGACATAGCAATTTATTTTTGATATCTTAATTAACGATCTCGGCTAACGGACTTCGTGATTCAGTTCTTGAATCCCTTCAACTTGTTGGTCCCAAAATTAGAGTGTAAAACTGTGCAGCGGAAGGTAATGTATATGCTGCGGAAGTAAGTAGACAATTGCACTTGTTTAACTAAAATAGAGTATAGTCAGTTTTGTGTGTTTGAAAGACTTAAGCTTAGTCCTATCTTGGTTAAGTCAGTTTCACAGTATATACTCTTCAATACTTAGAAATATTGAAGGTTTCAAAGTGAGTTTGTGAAACATAAAAACAGAGCAGTAAGTAAAGAAAGCTGTAAAGAACACACAAGGCTTATAGTGGTTCGGATCTCAATATCTTACATCCACTCTTCAGACCCAAGGTCTGGATAATTCACTAAGTTAATACAATCCTCCTTACGATCTATACACAGTCCGATGGCACCTCCGTCCTCCGGTCAGCTGTGGCACTCGCCTAGGAACTTCTTGCAGACTTAGTCCTTAGGTTGTAATGGGGACGCACCCCGCAGCCTCCTTCCCGGTGGTTGGATGTTTACTTGTTCTTCCCAGAACTCAGGTGGTTGGCATACGCCCGTGAGAATCAGAATCCCAGACTAGGAAACTGACTGCTATGAATATATCTCTGAAATATATATTCACCAAGAAGAGCTTCAGCTTAAAGCTTTAGCCTTGTGCTAGGAGAAGTTAGCACGGTGGGTAACTTGAGTCGGAGACTCAAGTCTCGTATTAGAGAACACGGAAACTAAGAGAGTTTGGCAGAAAGATGGCCTGAAAGATTGCCCTTTGTCTTCTCAAGACTATCAGATTTTGAATTCTGTTCAGGTAACTTGTTAAGGTTGGGAGGGCTGGCCTTTATATAGAGGAAGACCTATGACAATTTGAATTTCTATCTGTTAAACTCATTAATCCAGACGTTAGACTCATGGATTATATTGTCCAATCGTAGCTCATGCCTTAGGTCTCCTTTCTGCTCTGCTCTGCAGCATCAGTGTACGTTACACTAACTTTATGTCAGACTTCTTTTCAGCCCGAGGAATCCCAGTTTGGATAACCTCATACTGACTTGGGCGTATATGAATGTCTGAGTCTGACTGAGCTTCGATATCTTTCGAAATGCTCATTCTTTAATGGTAGAGGCTCTGATACTGACTATTTAAGGTCAGTACAATTTTTCCCTCATACTGACTTCCCAAGGTCAGTATGGTAAACCCTCATACTAACTAACCATAGCCAGTATGGAAAACGCTCTCATATTGATTTCTCCTTATCAGTATGGATATCCCTTGAACTGATTTCTCCTTAATCAGTTCGGGAAAGCCCTCATACTGACTTCTCCTTGTCAGTATGAAAGGACCTTAAACTGAGTGCTCCAACACAGTTTTAGGTCAAGGCTAGGCGTGATGGTAGTCAGTTCTTGAACATTCTCCTTGCTCGGTCTTCAGTCTGAGTTCTATTACAACTCAATTCGATCCTATACAAGGATTACAATTTAGAACTCTAGAAACTGGAAAAACTGACTAAGATGGCTTACAATTTTGGACCCATCAAAACATCAAAAAGTAGGAAAATAAATTCTCTAAAAAGAATCCTAACAGAAATATATCGAAAAAATATTATATTTGTAATTTTTGTGTACAATCATAAAATAATGAATTCCCATGATTCTATAGTTTAATATCATTTATTCATTGTTGACACTTCTTTTTATGGCACATAGTAAATTGGGAATATTTTATAGATTGAATCAATTCATAATATATATAATATATTGATTTATTACTTTCCATATTTTTTAACTGTAACACCCCGTGTATATATTTCGACCCTGTAAATTTTATTCGGAGTTTATAAAGAAA
>JAPKLW010007686.1:0-14586 GCA_026898455.1 Plectranthus barbatus | reverse complement strand
AGCAGTCGGGAGAGGAGGAGGATCGCTCAGGCTCGGGGTAAGAAGCCGATGGAGAGAGAGGATGATGAGAAGGAGGAGGACCCTTCTGAGGGATCCGACTGAGAGTTGCGAGGAGTTTGCGGACTGATTCGTTCCAGATTTGGACAATTGATTTCTATTGTTGTACTTTATTTTATGTTGAGGATGGAGACGGAGATTTGATTATTGCTGAACCTTATTTTTCTTGTACCGGTGACTTGAATTATACCGGAAGTGTGATATGTGAGACTATGTGGAGCATTTGATGATTATTGTATGGAATCTTTTGAATTTTGAATGATGATGTTGGTTGTTTACAAGCTTTGAGTGAGTATGAATGGGAGAAATGACTCCAGGATATGATGGGTATTACTAATTGAGTGTATTATGAAATTACTAAATAAGTTTTGTTGCAGAATAGGAATGGATTATATCGATCAAGGTCGAGGAAGAGGTAGAGGCCGAGGCAGGGGAAGAGGTAGAGACCAGAGAGGCCGAGGTCGTGGATGGGCTATTCCGCAACCTGCTTATGATGAACCACTTTGGGAAGAAGATCCCTTCTATCAAGGCCATGATAATATTGAAATTTTATTTGATGGAGAAAATGCTACAGAGCAGCAAGGACAGAATCTGCCACCCCAGGGGAATACACCAAAAATTCCGTCGGTAATGTGGGTAGAGACATTCAGGAAACAACACCCACCAACCTTTAATGGTATGGAAGGACCCACTGTAGCAGAAGATTGGGTTAGATAACTTGAGAAAATATTTAAGCACATGAGGTGCTCAGAGGGAGAAAAGATTAATTGCATGTCCTACCAACTCAAGGGTAAGGCTGACAGATGGTGGGAGACGTATGTGAAGTCTATTGCACCTGCAGAAAGGGATAACATTAGCTGGGAAAGGTTCAAAGAAGCATTTTTCGAGAAATATGTTCCTAAGCAGTATCGGAGGGAGAGGACAGTCGAGTTCTTCTTGTTTGAGCAAGGAAAACTGTCAGTTGAGGAGTACGATACAAGGTTTGGTGAGCTTTTGCAGATGGCACCACATCTGGTGGATACGCCGCAGAAGATGGCCGAGAAATTCAGAGATGGACTGCGCAAAGATATTCGTACGCAATTGGCCACCATGAAGGGTTTGAGTTACCAAGAATTGCTGAGCCACGCTTTGGATATTGAGGCATCTCAGACTATGAAGGAAATGCCCGAATGGGGAGAGCAAGAGGCGCAGGCTTCAGGATCGAACCAGAAGAGGAAGTTCGAGGAGCTGCCAAGACAGTTTGTGCAAGGTCAGGGCAGCCAGAAGCGCCATGATCAGGGACGCCCACAAAATTTCCAAGTGAGGCAGGGCCAACAGAACTACCCAAGGAATAATCAGCAGATGGCTCCAAGAAGGGATCAGAGAGATGCCGGCTGGCAGAACTGTAGGAAGTGTGGAAGGAGGCATCCAGGTGAGTGCCGAACGGAAGGAGTGAGATGCTTTAACTGTGGCGGTCAAGGGCACTTTGCCAATCAATGTCCTACGCCTCAAGCAAGAGAAGGGAACCGTCAGAACTTCCAGAGACCCGGAAACCAACAGCTGAGAGCAATCAGGGGTCACCGCCAGCCTTGGAGAGGCAATGTTGGGAATCGGGGAGGAGGCCGACAGGGCAATCAGGCACCGCCGAGGAACCAAGAGGGTAACCCACAAGGCGGTAATGAGCAACCGAGAAGAGCTCGAGCCTTTGCTCTGGATGGGAACCAAGACGATGGTAACCTAGTAGGTATGGGATGCATTAATGATGTACCTATTATGGTATTATTTGATACCGGAGCCTCGCATACATTCATTTCATCTGCATGTGTCGAGGCACTCAGACTTAAGGTAGAAAAGAATAGTCATGACTTGAACGTAGCAATACCTTCAGGAGAAACAACTACTTCTACTTTAGCATGCCGAGACTTGAGAATCAAGATGAGCGAGAATGAAATTCGGGTGACGGAGCTGAATGTGTTAGATATTCACGACGTAGACATAATCCTAGGAATGGATTGGCTGTCAGAGAACAAGGCTACGATTTTGTGTCACGAGAGGAGAGTAATCATTCCTCAACAAGGGAATGAGGAGGCCTTTGTACATGGATTCAGGAGGAGACAGAGGGTAACAGTAATATCAGTTATTCAGGCAACGAAGTTATTACGGAAGACTGGGAATCAAGCCTTCTTAGTATATCTGGAGGGAGAAGAGAAACCAGAGCTGACAGTACAAGACGTTCCAATCGTGAGAGAATTTGAAGATATGTTTCCTAAGGAATTATCGGGATTGCCACCAGATAGGCAGGTAGAGTTTACCATTGATTTGGAACCGGGTGCAGCACCGATCTCTAAAGCACCGTACCACATGGCCCCGAAGGAGTTACAAGAACTGAAGGTCCAACTACAAGAGCTATTGGACATGGGTTACATCAGGCCAAGCGTGTCACCATGGGGTGCACCGGTTCTATTTGTTAAGAAGAAGGATGGGTCGATGCGAATGTGCATTGACTATAGAGAGCTGAACAAGTTGACATTGAAGAACAGATATCCATTGCCGAGGATCGATGATCTTTTTGATCAGCTCATGGGAGCTAAAGTGTTTTCTAAGATTGATCTTCGATCGGGCTATCATCAGTTGAAGATTCGGAAGGAGGACATTTCGAAGACAGCATTCAGAACAAGATACGGTCATTACGAGTTTGTAGTAATGCCGTTCGGACTCACTAATGCTCCTGCAGTGTTTATGGACTTGATGAATCGAGTATTTCATCCATATCTGGATAATTTTGTGTTGGTATTCATAGACGATATTCTGATATACTCGAAGAGTGAAGTCGAGCATGAGCAACATCTGAGAACAGTTTTACAGACTCTGAGAGATGAGAAGTTGTATGCCAAATTCAGCAAGTGTGAATTCTGGTTAAGAGAAGTGACATTCTTGGGTCACATCGTTTCGACGGATGGAATTAAGGTAGATCCAGCCAAGATTCAAACAGTGATGGACTGGAAATCGCCGACTACGCCAAATGAGATACGTAGTTTTTTGGGCTTAGCAGGTTATTACAGGAGATTCATCGAGGGCTTTTCAAAGATTGCGAAACTGATGACCCAGTTACTACAAAAGAATGCTAAGTTTGAGTGGGCGGCTGAATGTGAGGAGAGCTTCCAGAAGTTGAAGCAATTACTAACAACCGCGCCAGTTCTAGCTGTGCCAGAACCGGATAAAAACTTCGAAGTTTACACTGACGCTTCGAAGAATGGGCTAGGATGCGTGTTGATGCAAGACGGAGAGGTGATAGCGTATGCGTCAAGGCAGTTAAGACCGCATGAAGTGAACTACCCAACTCATGATTTAGAGTTAGCGGCAGTAATTCACGCGCTAAAGATCTGGAGACACTATCTCTATGGAGTGAAGTGTGCTATATTCACAGATCACAAGAGTTTGAAATACTTCTTCGAACAAAAGAACTTGAATATGAGGCAGAGGAGATGGTTAGAGCTTGTGAATGATTATGATCTAACTATCAACTATCACCCAGGCAAAGCAAATTCAGTAGCTGATGCCTTGAGCAGGAAATGAGAAGCTCAGTTAGGGTGTATGCTCACAAGAGAAGGCAGTTTGATCAGGGAATTTGAGAAGTTGAGCTTAGAAGTAATATCACCTTCAGAGAGGAAGTAGTATGATTTGGCAGTATTGACAGTGGTGCCAGATTTGAGGAAGAAAATTTTGAAAGCACAGAAGAAAGACGCGGAAATTGAGAAATTGCGTCAGAAAGTGAAAGTCAACCCAGTGGGAGAGTATCGGGAAACAGAAGATAGTGCCTTGCTATTCAGAGATCGAATTTGGTGCCGAACTGTGAGGAATTAAGGGATGAGATTATGAGTGAAGCACATGATACGCCGTATACCGCTCACCCAAGAAGTACTAAGATGTACCAAGATTTGAAAACCAAGTACTGGTGGGACGGTATGAAGAAGGATGTAGCCTTATATGTGGAGAAGTGTCTGGTGTGTCAGCAAGTTAAGGCTCTACATCAACGGCCATACGGAAAGTTACAGCCGTTAGACATTCCCGAGTGGAAATGGGAACATATCACCATGGATTTTGTGACAGGGTTACCGAGGTCACAGAAAGGAAATACAGTGATATGGATTATTGTGGATCGTTTAACGAAGAGTACTCATTTCTTACCAATCAAAGTGAATTATGGATCAGATAAGCTAGCACAGATATATGTCCGAGAGATAGTCAGACTGCACGGAGTGCCGAAGTCAATAACGTCTGACAGAGATGCGAAGTTTACATCTCGTTTCTGGAAGAGTTTACAACAGGAAATGGGGACTCGCCTGAACTTTAGTACAGCATTTCACCCACAGTCAGATGGTCAGTCAGAAAGGACCATCCAGACTCTCGAGGACATGCTCAGAGCAGTAGTTTTGGATCAAGGAGTCAGCTGGGAATCGATTTTGCCTTTGATTGAATTTGCATATAATAACAGTTATCAGGCAACAATTGGGATGGCTCCTTACGAAGCATTGTATGGAAAGAAGTGTCGCTCACCTCTACATTGGGATAAGGTAGGAGAGCGGAAAGTGGTTGGACCAGATGCAGTGAACGATATGATTATTATAGTCCATCAGATTCGAGAAAGAATCAAAGAAGCACAGAGTAGGCAGAAATCCTATGCCGACTCAAGAAGAGCCGAGTTATGCTTCGAGGTGGGGGATAAGGTATTCCTAAAAGTTTCACCTTCCAGGGGAATAGTGCGCTTCGGGGTAAAAGGAAAACTCAGACCACGCTATGTTGGACCTTACGAGATACTCGAGCATATTGGTCCAGTGGCATATAGATTGGCATTACCCCCGAGTATGGGTAATATACATAATGTGTTCCACGTGTCTCAACTGAGGAAATACGTTTATGATCCGAGACATGTGATTCGCCAAGAAGAAGTAATTTTGAGTCCGAAATTACGGTACGAGGAGCGGCCCGAAGCAATACTGGATCGTAAGGTTCAGGAATTGAGAAATAAAGCAATTCCGCTTGTGAAGGTGCAGTGGAGACACCATGGATGTGAAGAAGCAACTTGGGAATTGGAGGATAAGATGAAAGAAAAGTATCCCGAGCTTTTCGAAGCTTTGTAAATTTCGGGACGAAATTTTTATAAGGGTGAGGGGATGTAACACCCCGTGTATTATTAATTATGTATAATGATTCAAGTTATATAAGATGGTGTATTTCCAAATGTTGGTGTATTCATTTCATGGATTCAATCGAGATCTACAATTATCATGAAGTTGAAAGGTAAATAAATAAAGAGAAACCATGGGTGGGATTGGAATTTGCAAGATGAATGGTGATTAACATGATTTGAGTATGAATTTGGTAGATTAATGATTGAGGAATTAAGATTATACACATAAAAATGTGTATAATGAAATTAATAGAGGAACCATATTGTATATGAGAAATCATATCATATCATATTATACCTTATATTATGAAGAAGGTATAAATAGGAAGGGGATTCATAACATAAGCTTTTTCACCATATTTTATATTCTAGAGAGAGAGAGAGAAGAGTGAGAAGCTCTCCCCTTCCACCCAAACCCGTCAGACTGTTTCCATCGCTTTTTCCGGCCAACACCGGCGATATTCCGGCGAGCAACCACCACCATCTTGTATCATTCGTTGAGAGCTTCAATTTGACTACTCGTGGGCTCCGAGAGGACGAGTAACGAGTGAGTTATCAGAGGTTGAAGTTGGGGTGAGTTTTTAAGTTGCGATTTTTGAATAACTTATTATTCCGGCCGAATTCCGGTGATTTGATTGTGGATTCGTAATCCTGAGGTTATAGGGAGTCTTCGCACACCAAGAACGCACCTTTTGGACGCTGGAAAACCTCAGTCGCCGCCGCACGTGGAGGAGCTCCGGCGAGGTAATGAATGTCTCCGTTTTCACCCTATTTCCATGTTTTAGGGGTAGATTCTTGTTCCTCGTGGTCTGGGGAACTCGAATATGTGTTTGCATGTATCATCGGCCGAAGGAAACGCGAGACTTCGCGAGTTGCAGGTTCAGTTCCGGCGAACCCGTGAGGGAGACGACCTCTGTCGGTCGACACGCGGTGTGTCGATCGACAGAGGGGGGGGATCGAGACGAACCTGTCGACCGACAGGAGGTGCATCAATCGACAGGAATATTGGTCAAAGAGGTGCGAGTCGAGCCGAACGTGTCGATCGACGGGAAATGTGTCGATCGACAGGGAAGGTCAATATCGACTATGTCGACCCGAGTAAGTCGACCAATTCTAACCTGTGTCGACCCAGGGTGTGTCGACCGACACAAATCCCTGTCGGTCGACACAGAGGCTTGAATTGTTATGAATTGTCATTCTATCCTAGTCCTTTCGAGTCCCGTTTGTTTACGATTAAGGTATATTATTCCAGATATATCGTTCTGACCCGAGAACCCTTGATTGTAGGAAATTGAAAGCAAGGATCGAGTGAGCTCATTCTAGCTAAAGACATCTAGCCAAAAGCCGAGAACGAGGTGGGAAACTATTTCAGTAAAAACTTAAAATGCGTGTTTTACTTTTCAAACCGTGTGTTAAAATGCTTTGATTTGAAATGAAACTGCTATGCTTGTTTTATGTCCTACAACGATTCCTCTGGTTGATTCACATCAACAGAGTGCTTAACTGAGAGATATGAAACCATATCTGTTAGTGCTTGCGCTAACCATGCAAATCCATATATGAATTAAAAGGGTGAGAGAGCCCAAACATCTAAGGCGAGCGAACCTTATGATGAAATATATATGAAAAGAAAGGGTGAGCGAGCCCGATCCTCTAAGGCGAGCGAACCTTAGAATGAATTGTATATACCAACTAAAGGGTGAGCGAGCCCAAACATCTATGGCGGGAGAACCTTATGATGAATCTATGAATCAGATCGAACGTGTGTCAAAGTTAAATGACACTGAAACAGATATGATAGCACCTAACATAACGCGTGCAAAATAAATATTTAGCTGACACGGTTCTTTCAACAAAACCCCGTGTTTAGCAGTGTGAGTTGCATAGCATGTTTCTTATATAATGTATGTTTTTTGGCACGTTTCTCACCGAGTACAAAAGTACTCAGCCCTCGCATTATTTCTAAAACGTGCAGGTTAAGCAGCTGGGATGGAAGTAGCGGTGTAAGCTGGCGAGGAATAAGTGGTTTTTGAAGAAATTGTACAGATCCTGTGACATGTATCCCCATATACATGTCACCATCACGCCACACACACGCTGCTACACTCTCTGAATATTTTCCCTTCCCTTCTAAGTTCTAAACTTTGGATTATGTTTTAACTGAATTGACTCGAAGTACTTTTAAGAATGCTTTATCTTTTCTTATATTTAAATCTTCCGCTTATTACCTTGAATTGTGTTGATAAAACCTGAAACATCAATGTAACGTGGCCCCAAATTGGGAAGGTCAGTTGGGGGCGTTACAGAGGTGGTATCAGAGCGTGAGTTTTCAACTTTTGAAATGTTTTAAAAGTATTTCGAAAAATTCGAGACTTAAAAGAAGTTTTACTTTGGGAAGATAGAATGAAAGATTCGCTCATGCTTACACCCTACTCCATCCTGCTCTACCTGAGGTATGTTTTGAATCTATTTAAATTAAGTTTCCCAGCTTGCAATTTCAATGAGATTTGAGTATCTTGAAAACATTTCAAATGTTTGAATATTATTTGAAAGTTTGAAAGGAAAGTGAAACTTAGGGAGGAATAAGGAGTTGAATGATTTTGAACTGAATTTGAACTGATTTATGAGATGTTGAATAATTGCAAGCTTAAAACCTCGATAATATGACTATAGATGTGCTAGAAAATAATGAGCTCTAGTGTGGATAAATTGATGGAAAGGGAGAGAAGGATTGATATGAACAAAACTGATGAACTAACTGTGGGCCTTGAGAAGGCATTTACTTGATTGATAATGATGATTTGACAATTGAAGGAATGGAATGAGTATGCTTGGGTAATAATTGAATTTAGAACTTTGACATTGCCGAGAAATTGAAAATTTCGGTGGACTGGAAAATCCAGAAATTGGTAAGTGTGCAGAATGCACAAGGAGCCTGGCATGGTAGTCGAGACTCGGGTGAGTGTGTTTTAGCGCGAGGATTCATTTAGACCCTCGGCATGGTGTATCGGAGACTAACAGATGACCGAGACACCGAACTGCGCGTATTGATGTTATGTTAACCTCAGACTGATCACTTATTACTTGTCATGACAGATGAGCCCTAGGAGTGCTGCTTTTCGCTTTAGGAACGCCACACCTTTCGAGGAGGAGAACTTGTCTGGCACTTTAATGGATTATTGGAGCTTATGGAGACAGGCTAGAGGGCAGGGCATTAATGATGCAGAGGCGATGGAGAGGACCACGGAGCTGATGCCGTCTAGGTGGATCACTCGGACTTTGGAGCTGGCTAGGACCCACCGTAATCAGAGGACGGGTACCCGAGGGAGTTACCCGAAGTTTATAGCAGCACTGATTCAGGAGGTAGTTTTAGTGGAGGGTGCGTCACCAGCATCCTCGTGGAGCACGCAGGCGTCAGCGACAGGCGAGGCGCCGCAGGCAGGACCTAGACGTGCCTCTTCTTCCATAGCACAGATGTTGATACCATCCGAGCACCGATCAGGAGGATCAGTCGGACCTCATTTTGATCCGGTAGGATCCTCAGGCTTTGTGGACTACCAGGCAGCCTTGCAGCAGTCATCGCCTCAGTGGACACCGACTCTGCCACCAGCACCATCCACGGCATTAGATGCATTTGCATCCACGTCACACCCGAGGGTACGCCCTATACCGAGTACGCCCGTAGTGGCTTATGCACAGACCCAGCAGGGATCACAGCACGGATCACAGCAGAGGTCACAACATGGGTCATATCAGGGAGGATCGTATGATCCTTACGCGTGGTGTGATTTCGCTACCGCCTCAGTTCAGTACCCACCACCGCAGCAGGATCCGACTTTGCTTTATGGGTGTCAGGATATACCTGCACCATCAGTTCAGCAGCCGCAGCAGGATCTGGGAGGACCTAGCGGAGTTCAGCCGGATCATGACATGGCCGACGGCGATATGTGGCCGAGGCAGACTACTAGCGGGTACGAGGATGTGTTCGGGGGTTATGGGATTGCCTATAGCCAGGGGACACGACATGCACCTATTTGTCTGTCCAGCGACACGGAGAGCAGTCGGGAGAGGAGGAGGATCGCTCAGGCTCGGGGTAAGAAGCCGATGGAGAGAGAGGATGATGAGAAGGAGGAGGACCCTTCTGAGGGATCCGACTGAGAGTTGCGAGGAGTTTGCGGACTGATTCGTTCCAGATTTGGACAATTGATTTCTATTGTTGTACTTTATTTTATGTTGAGGATGGAGACGGAGATTTGATTATTGCTGAACCTTATTTTTCTTGTACCGGTGACTTGAATTATACCGGAAGTGTGATATGTGAGACTATGTGGAGCATTTGATGATTATTGTATGGAATCTTTTGAATTTTGAATGATGATGTTGGTTGTTTACAAGCTTTGAGTGAGTATGAATGGGAGAAATGACTCCAGGATATGATGGGTATTACTAATTGAGTGTATTATGAAATTACTAAATAAGTTTTGTTGCAGAATAGGAATGGATTATATCGATCAAGGTCGAGGAAGAGGTAGAGGCCGAGGCAGGGGAAGAGGTAGAGACCAGAGAGGCCGAGGTCGTGGATGGGCTATTCCGCAACCTGCTTATGATGAACCACTTTGGGAAGAAGATCCCTTCTATCAAGGCCATGATAATATTGAAATTTTATTTGATGGAGAAAATGCTACAGAGCAGCAAGGACAGAATCTGCCACCCCAGGGGAATACACCAAAAATTCCGTCGGTAATGTGGGTAGAGACATTCAGGAAACAACACCCACCAACCTTTAATGGTATGGAAGGACCCACTGTAGCAGAAGATTGGGTTAGATAACTTGAGAAAATATTTAAGCACATGAGGTGCTCAGAGGGAGAAAAGATTAATTGCATGTCCTACCAACTCAAGGGTAAGGCTGACAGATGGTGGGAGACGTATGTGAAGTCTATTGCACCTGCAGAAAGGGATAACATTAGCTGGGAAAGGTTCAAAGAAGCATTTTTCGAGAAATATGTTCCTAAGCAGTATCGGAGGGAGAGGACAGTCGAGTTCTTCTTGTTTGAGCAAGGAAAACTGTCAGTTGAGGAGTACGATACAAGGTTTGGTGAGCTTTTGCAGATGGCACCACATCTGGTGGATACGCCGCAGAAGATGGCCGAGAAATTCAGAGATGGACTGCGCAAAGATATTCGTACGCAATTGGCCACCATGAAGGGTTTGAGTTACCAAGAATTGCTGAGCCACGCTTTGGATATTGAGGCATCTCAGACTATGAAGGAAATGCCCGAATGGGGAGAGCAAGAGGCGCAGGCTTCAGGATCGAACCAGAAGAGGAAGTTCGAGGAGCTGCCAAGACAGTTTGTGCAAGGTCAGGGCAGCCAGAAGCGCCATGATCAGGGACGCCCACAAAATTTCCAAGTGAGGCAGGGCCAACAGAACTACCCAAGGAATAATCAGCAGATGGCTCCAAGAAGGGATCAGAGAGATGCCGGCTGGCAGAACTGTAGGAAGTGTGGAAGGAGGCATCCAGGTGAGTGCCGAACGGAAGGAGTGAGATGCTTTAACTGTGGCGGTCAAGGGCACTTTGCCAATCAATGTCCTACGCCTCAAGCAAGAGAAGGGAACCGTCAGAACTTCCAGAGACCCGGAAACCAACAGCTGAGAGCAATCAGGGGTCACCGCCAGCCTTGGAGAGGCAATGTTGGGAATCGGGGAGGAGGCCGACAGGGCAATCAGGCACCGCCGAGGAACCAAGAGGGTAACCCACAAGGCGGTAATGAGCAACCGAGAAGAGCTCGAGCCTTTGCTCTGGATGGGAACCAAGACGATGGTAACCTAGTAGGTATGGGATGCATTAATGATGTACCTATTATGGTATTATTTGATACCGGAGCCTCGCATACATTCATTTCATCTGCATGTGTCGAGGCACTCAGACTTAAGGTAGAAAAGAATAGTCATGACTTGAACGTAGCAATACCTTCAGGAGAAACAACTACTTCTACTTTAGCATGCCGAGACTTGAGAATCAAGATGAGCGAGAATGAAATTCGGGTGACGGAGCTGAATGTGTTAGATATTCACGACGTAGACATAATCCTAGGAATGGATTGGCTGTCAGAGAACAAGGCTACGATTTTGTGTCACGAGAGGAGAGTAATCATTCCTCAACAAGGGAATGAGGAGGCCTTTGTACATGGATTCAGGAGGAGACAGAGGGTAACAGTAATATCAGTTATTCAGGCAACGAAGTTATTACGGAAGACTGGGAATCAAGCCTTCTTAGTATATCTGGAGGGAGAAGAGAAACCAGAGCTGACAGTACAAGACGTTCCAATCGTGAGAGAATTTGAAGATATGTTTCCTAAGGAATTATCGGGATTGCCACCAGATAGGCAGGTAGAGTTTACCATTGATTTGGAACCGGGTGCAGCACCGATCTCTAAAGCACCGTACCACATGGCCCCGAAGGAGTTACAAGAACTGAAGGTCCAACTACAAGAGCTATTGGACATGGGTTACATCAGGCCAAGCGTGTCACCATGGGGTGCACCGGTTCTATTTGTTAAGAAGAAGGATGGGTCGATGCGAATGTGCATTGACTATAGAGAGCTGAACAAGTTGACATTGAAGAACAGATATCCATTGCCGAGGATCGATGATCTTTTTGATCAGCTCATGGGAGCTAAAGTGTTTTCTAAGATTGATCTTCGATCGGGCTATCATCAGTTGAAGATTCGGAAGGAGGACATTTCGAAGACAGCATTCAGAACAAGATACGGTCATTACGAGTTTGTAGTAATGCCGTTCGGACTCACTAATGCTCCTGCAGTGTTTATGGACTTGATGAATCGAGTATTTCATCCATATCTGGATAATTTTGTGTTGGTATTCATAGACGATATTCTGATATACTCGAAGAGTGAAGTCGAGCATGAGCAACATCTGAGAACAGTTTTACAGACTCTGAGAGATGAGAAGTTGTATGCCAAATTCAGCAAGTGTGAATTCTGGTTAAGAGAAGTGACATTCTTGGGTCACATCGTTTCGACGGATGGAATTAAGGTAGATCCAGCCAAGATTCAAACAGTGATGGACTGGAAATCGCCGACTACGCCAAATGAGATACGTAGTTTTTTGGGCTTAGCAGGTTATTACAGGAGATTCATCGAGGGCTTTTCAAAGATTGCGAAACTGATGACCCAGTTACTACAAAAGAATGCTAAGTTTGAGTGGGCGGCTGAATGTGAGGAGAGCTTCCAGAAGTTGAAGCAATTACTAACAACCGCGCCAGTTCTAGCTGTGCCAGAACCGGATAAAAACTTCGAAGTTTACACTGACGCTTCGAAGAATGGGCTAGGATGCGTGTTGATGCAAGACGGAGAGGTGATAGCGTATGCGTCAAGGCAGTTAAGACCGCATGAAGTGAACTACCCAACTCATGATTTAGAGTTAGCGGCAGTAATTCACGCGCTAAAGATCTGGAGACACTATCTCTATGGAGTGAAGTGTGCTATATTCACAGATCACAAGAGTTTGAAATACTTCTTCGAACAAAAGAACTTGAATATGAGGCAGAGGAGATGGTTAGAGCTTGTGAATGATTATGATCTAACTATCAACTATCACCCAGGCAAAGCAAATTCAGTAGCTGATGCCTTGAGCAGGAAATGAGAAGCTCAGTTAGGGTGTATGCTCACAAGAGAAGGCAGTTTGATCAGGGAATTTGAGAAGTTGAGCTTAGAAGTAATATCACCTTCAGAGAGGAAGTAGTATGATTTGGCAGTATTGACAGTGGTGCCAGATTTGAGGAAGAAAATTTTGAAAGCACAGAAGAAAGACGCGGAAATTGAGAAATTGCGTCAGAAAGTGAAAGTCAACCCAGTGGGAGAGTATCGGGAAACAGAAGATAGTGCCTTGCTATTCAGAGATCGAATTTGGTGCCGAACTGTGAGGAATTAAGGGATGAGATTATGAGTGAAGCACATGATACGCCGTATACCGCTCACCCAAGAAGTACTAAGATGTACCAAGATTTGAAAACCAAGTACTGGTGGGACGGTATGAAGAAGGATGTAGCCTTATATGTGGAGAAGTGTCTGGTGTGTCAGCAAGTTAAGGCTCTACATCAACGGCCATACGGAAAGTTACAGCCGTTAGACATTCCCGAGTGGAAATGGGAACATATCACCATGGATTTTGTGACAGGGTTACCGAGGTCACAGAAAGGAAATACAGTGATATGGATTATTGTGGATCGTTTAACGAAGAGTACTCATTTCTTACCAATCAAAGTGAATTATGGATCAGATAAGCTAGCACAGATATATGTCCGAGAGATAGTCAGACTGCACGGAGTGCCGAAGTCAATAACGTCTGACAGAGATGCGAAGTTTACATCTCGTTTCTGGAAGAGTTTACAACAGGAAATGGGGACTCGCCTGAACTTTAGTACAGCATTTCACCCACAGTCAGATGGTCAGTCAGAAAGGACCATCCAGACTCTCGAGGACATGCTCAGAGCAGTAGTTTTGGATCAAGGAGTCAGCTGGGAATCGATTTTGCCTTTGATTGAATTTGCATATAATAACAGTTATCAGGCAACAATTGGGATGGCTCCTTACGAAGCATTGTATGGAAAGAAGTGTCGCTCACCTCTACATTGGGATAAGGTAGGAGAGCGGAAAGTGGTTGGACCAGATGCAGTGAACGATATGATTATTATAGTCCATCAGATTCGAGAAAGAATCAAAGAAGCACAGAGTAGGCAGAAATCCTATGCCGACTCAAGAAGAGCCGAGTTATGCTTCGAGGTGGGGGATAAGGTATTCCTAAAAGTTTCACCTTCCAGGGGAATAGTGCGCTTCGGGGTAAAAGGAAAACTCAGACCACGCTATGTTGGACCTTACGAGATACTCGAGCATATTGGTCCAGTGGCATATAGATTGGCATTACCCCCGAGTATGGGTAATATACATAATGTGTTCCACGTGTCTCAACTGAGGAAATACGTTTATGATCCGAGACATGTGATTCGCCAAGAAGAAGTAATTTTGAGTCCGAAATTACGGTACGAGGAGCGGCCCGAAGCAATACTGGATCGTAAGGTTCAGGAATTGAGAAATAAAGCAATTCCGCTTGTGAAGGTGCAGTGGAGACACCATGGATGTGAAGAAGCAACTTGGGAATTGGAGGATAAGATGAAAGAAAAGTATCCCGAGCTTTTCGAAGCTTTGTAAATTTCGGGACGAAATTTTTATAAGGGTGAGGGGATGTAACACCCCGTGTATTATTAATTATGTATAATGATTCAAGTTATATAAGATGGTGTATTTCCAAATGTTGGTGTATTCATTTCATGGATT